>JAHQIV010001343.1:0-12272 GCA_030463285.1 Phytophthora europaea
TTTCTTCGTTTTAGTCGCTTCCAGCTTGCTCTTTATCCTACTCGACCCCGACCGGCGACACACAGAGCGAAACCAATCCCAAACTAGCCACAACTACCAAGCGAACTCACTCTCACTTAGTATCACTGTCGTAGCCACCGCACGTGGACAATGTACCATCTTTACAGATCGAGCTGCACAGTTGAAACCCTGGCTCGGCAATGTGAAGCAGTGCTGTGCAGCTCGATACCCCGCTCTGACTCTCATCCGCCTGTCAAGACCACATAGGTCCTCGGTTACCTCACGTATCACCGCCATGCTCAAACAGCAGCCCGTGAAGTGTAGCATAGCGTGCGTGGTCTGCTCTTGATGACCCGCTCTAACACACAGACACGCACGATCACGCTGGGCGCCAGACTCTCCTCCCCCATTAAAATTAAATTCATGAATAGTTAATCTATTTTGATAGTGCAACACATCGATGCTGCGAGCTAATATCCATACCAGGAACGCAAAGGTCCCTGCATTTCTCTAAATGCATGGCATATTGGGTGGCTTGTGTGGTATGGGTGTAGTTTTCGATTACAATGATTGTTGTGCTGGTAACATTAATAATTTGCCGAACATGTAAAATATAGTGTTCGTACCACATAACTTATAAATTAATACAGCTTTCGACGATTTCAATCACGGATGAAGATACCTTTCCTTAGCTACAAGTAACGCATAATTTATTGCGTTATTTCTAAGGATGAAATCTACTGTTAGCTAGATTTCGTTTGTAGCGCATGTACCCATTGGTCCACCGAAAAAGCGGAGCTCCATTGAGCTTGGCGAAACGTCGTGCATAACAATGTCGAGAAAACAAGCAAGCTAACTGTTGCAGCATCAATGGTGCGAGTGGAGGTGGCACCCAGAGATTCGTGGGAGCTTATAGCTATACACACGCAAGAAGTAGGATATGTTCAGCGGAAAGGGGAACATGTCAAGTCCCAGCGCAACATTCCAAAGAACGAGCGCAGTTCATTTCCAAGTGTTTGCTGCGAATGCAGGCTCATTGTTTTCAAGGACCGAAAATAGTATTGTTTTATACACGGGGTCTCGGCGACGAACATGCACACGAGCAGCTCGGCGACGGCGGCGGCGACACTGACTCAGGCGATGCCTACAAGCGCAGGCACGGACACGCTGCAAGCCCCGCAGCAACTGCGCGTTGTGGACCGAGAGCTTAAGCCGTGGGACTTGTACGACTTGTAGCTGTGCTCGATCGGACTCGGTGTGGGCGATACTTGTGCGTCTTCCAACGGAGGCAAGGGAAAACTCAGCGACACCTGGTCAGAATCGGCTTGGATATTTGCCGAGTAACCCATTGGTTTCCGAGGCTTTCAGCATTGATGGAGTGTCCGATTTGCGTGACAGACTTGTGCGGTTTATTCAGAATGTTGCATTCAGCAGACCCCACCGCAATCTTGTTCGCAGGGCTAACCATAGCCCATAAAACTTTACCAGGGGAACATTGAACACCATACCCACGCCGCCGTTGATGTCCGGAACTCAAGTATTCCAACCGACGTATGTCAAGCCGAAAATCAATGCAAGGAACAGGGCGATCACGAAGCGCGTCGCGTTGTACGTGGTCGTCCACCAGTACATGTGGATGAAACGCACCTTAACAGCTTTGACTAAGTCCACGAACTCGCCGCACGCTTCATCTGGAAGGTCATCTCGGGGAGGTGCGGCGTGGGGGCGGTGATACCTTCTTGTGCCATCTCTCAATCCAGACGGCGTTTCTCCTCGCTACCCTTGAAGTACTCAAAGTCCATCGCGTTTCGACCGCCGTTGTTCACGCCAGCGCTAATGCACTCCAGCATCCACGTGCCGGGCTGTACCGATCAGGAAGTGGAGCCACGCCGGGAATGGCCTTGAAGTACTCCATCAGCTTGTGAGCTTTTCGCCCAGCTCACCCACGAGCACGGTCTCACGAGCACGTTTCAACAACAACAAATGGTCGAACAGAAAGAACATATCGGACGAAGGCTGGTGAGTCGGGCACACGATGGTGCGACCGGTGTCCTCCACTTTGCGCACGCCGTCTATGATCAACTTGGCCGGCCGCCCGTCCAGGCCGATCGCCGGCTCATCGAAGAACACCTCGCTCGGTTGTGCGGCAAGCTCCACGCCGATGGTCCTGCTTGCGCCTTTGGCCGCAGCCATCATGAGCTTCTAATTCGCCCGCATGACTACTCTCGTCGCCGTCGCCGAGCTGACAGCTGCCCCTGCAGTGGGTCTTGGCTGGTCCGCCGACTCTAGGCCGCTTACTCTTGCATTCAATTGGGGGCCCGCTGTCGTAGCCTCGCCGACTATCGCTGCCTTCACCGCGTCCACGCGCGCTGATACCGCCGTCGACGTGCGCCCAGTCACCTCGGCGCTGCGACTCGCCGTGTTCGCGGTCGCACCTGTCCCGACTGCCGCTGGCACCTCCAACGTACGTCGGCTCCGGCTTCCTTCCGCTCTCCCCACCATCGTTGTCGACTGACTGATGACAGCCCACGGAGCACGCAATTCATGATCCGTTGGAAAGTAGACGGTGCATTGGCGAGCCCGAAGGGCATCCTCACAAATCGGTACAACCCCCTTCCTTGTCGCGAACGCAGTCTTGTCCATGTCCTCTTCAGTGACGCTGACCTGCCATTACCCCGATCGAGGGTGCTGAACAGCATGGCGCCCCAGCGACTCTAATGTCTCGTCGATCCTCGGCAGCGGGTACACTAATTTTTATTAAGGGCTCGATAGTCTATGCAGAAGCGAACTTCTCCGTCCCGCTCCTTGCCCGAAACGACGGAAACCCTCAGCTTCCGTTGCAATCGTCGATCACCCCGGCGTCAAGCCTGGTCTCCACGTTTTTATCGACGACCTCATGCTCTTTTTGAGCATACCGCCGTCTCTTCACCATGATGGGCGCTGTATTCCCCGCGCTGATGTGGTGCTGGACTGGTGGCGCCGTCGCCGGTGGACACGCCCCATTGTCCGTCAACAGCACTCGATACGCCCGAAGCTGCTTCATTATCCGGCTCTTGCTGTCAGTCACTCCACTGGCTCCGATCTGCTGCTCTTTCTCGTTCTCCAGACGGCTGTCCGTGTCGCCCAATTCGACCAGCTCCTCCTCCACACGATCCTTGCGCAACTCGCCATTCATCTCCAGTACCAACATGCCCTTAGTGAGGGGAACCACACTCCGAGGTCATCCTTCTGTAGGAGCTGGGCCCGCCCACTGACTGCATTCAGCCGTAGTCACCGCCGCGGCTAGCAGCGCCGCTTTGTTATGTGGCTTCAGAATAAAAACCCTTGTTCGCTGCCACTCGCCGCCACTACGAACTCCACACGCCTGATCGACTCCGCGTCCACGTTGGTCTTCCTGACCATTTGCACCACCGAGGTCAGCGCGGCCCTTTCTTCATCGAACGTCTGGAAAGGGATTATGACATCCTGCTCGTTAGACCGGTAGCGTACTTTGTTTGTCTCAAAGTCTGAGTAGGCGAGGTGCTTCTGCATGAAGTCCACTCCCAACAGAAACTCGCTGGTGATGCCCTCAATCACTCAGGCCTCGACGCGGACGCACTGCCCATACACGTTGTGCATGTCGAAGGTCCACACGCCCAGCACCTTCAACCGAAACCCCTTGATGCCCTCGATCTGCTGTACCGGAGCCCGCCCTCGCACCTTGGAGCCTTGCCCATCCACTCTGTGCCTGCGACGCTGTATCGGGCGCCCATATCCAACTTCACCTTCTCGAAGGATCCAGCCACCTTCATTAGCGCCGCTGGCAACCAGTCCTCCATCTCAGCAAGCAGAGCTTCCGCATCGGCTCCACTCGTTCGTATGAGTCGCTCTTGAGCCACCCCGCTGTTCGTCTTGTCGCCTCCTCGATCGCTGGTTGACTCAACGCCGTCGTCCATTTCTTCAACCCCCCCCCCCCGCTGTTCGTCTCGTCGGCTCCTCGATCGCTGGTTGACTCAACACCGTCGTCCATTTCTTCGACTCCACCCCACCCCCCAGCTTGATCATGCGCTGACGTGGTGGTGTCCACCACGGGCTCCTCCACTTTGCCCTGTCCTGCCGCTTTCCGCCGAGCTTCCCACCGTTGTTTCCGCTGCAGTTTGGCCTCTCTCCTAGCGCTCCTGGTCGATGCGCGCACCTGCCGCCCCTGCCGAGTCTACCCTTATCTTCGCTCGTAAGTGCTTGCCCAACGCGCTGCGGCTGCACGTCCTCGCAATTTCCGTCTCCACTCTCAGCCGACGCGCCGTCCCCAGTTTCGCCCCTGGTTGTGGCGCTCTCGTACGCATTCTTCGCGGTCTTTCCCCGTCTCACTCACCCTTGACTCCACGACGTTGTACCGGCCCGCCGCCATCGCCGTTGCCACCGAGATGGCTGCTCGCTCGCCGTCCCGTTGTGTCACCTCGGCGCGGCGCCTTACCACGGCTTGCACCTGTTGTTCTGTCGAACTCGGAGCCGCTCCGCGTCCACCGCGCGCCCCCTCCAACGCGAAGTACTGCTCGCACAACGTGTCGTCTTCGGCCAGTTCCTCGGACAAGCCCGCCTACTTCTCCCGGAAGCCGTCGACGCCCGGAAATCCCTCACCCGTGGTTTCAATCTCTCCCACATGCACCTCTGCCTTCTGCCTCTCTCGCTCCTCTCTTCTTGAGCCTGAGTGGCATCGACCACCGAGTCTACCTTCGCTTCCTTAGCCTTCGCTGCAGGTTGCCTTGGGACCCTTGTTTCAGCGGGACGTGAGCGTCCGCTATCTACGCCCACTGCTCGTTTACCTCAGCCTTCTCTGGCGCGGGTCGCCCACGCCTCAACCACAGATACTCGTCGTTTCTGGCTTTCACCTCTTTGTCTGTGCAATCATGCACCGATTGGCCTTTCTGGCCGCTCGCGTAGAACCTAAACTTTGGACACTGCATGCCCAGTGGTCGCTGATTCCACACAATCAACACTTGCTTTCCGGATCAGCCGGTTTCTTGCCGCCCCGTCGTCCGCCTGCTGCCTGACGTACCGCGCCTGCCTCGTCACCCACTCGCAGGGCCCGCCCTCGTCGCTGGACCAGCCATCTCCGCTTGTACCATCAGAACCCGCGCCTTCTTGCAAGCCTCTGCCTTGTCGCCTGCGCCTCGATACCAGCAGGCTTGACCTTCTTCTGCTTTTCTCGCATGCTGCCCGGCTTTGGCAGAGCCCAGAACTTTTCGTTCTAGGTCCTTTCCGTCGGCGGTACCCAGGTGCCCGACCAACTGTTGAATACATCCCTCGGGTTGGTGAACAGGCCCACGAGCTGTAGTTGTCTGCTGTCTGATCATCTCCGCCGGCCGCATACCTCGCCCAGTCAGGGTTCTCACGCCTGGGATAACTATGATTTGCCCCGTCGTTCCCGCCATCGGCACGGGAAGTGACTGGGCGCGGTTGCCCACGACTGCGCGATGTTCTCCATGCCCTTGGCCACGTTATTCATCTGGTCATCTATCTGGGAGGCCTTATCGACAGCCTCTTCCAACGTTCGGGGCTTCGGACGCTGCTTGACCAATTGGAGAGTTGTCCTATTCAAATACCTGTAGAATCGGGCCAACCGAGTCCTTCGTTCAATAGGTTGCGCCCAACCACCAGGGGCGGAGGCAGCCCCCCCCCGCTTCAATTTTCTCAAAAATCTCTGATCAACCGATAGGAAACGCCGGGAGCACAACTATTAACAAGAAGTACGCAACCGTGTAGTCGACTGAACAGTATGCGGTCAGGTAGATCTAAGTGTCCTAATTGACTTTTGTAAATACGTAGTGCTGCAACGCAGTACGCGAGCATGGGTTTGGTGTACTGGATGGACACCAGCGAACGGATCGGTGCTCGTAATTGAACGCGGTCTGGCACCCGGTTAAGAACGCCGCTTGGTGTGGCAGTAGTTTGCATAGTTGACGTACGCCGTCACCACATATTGCGGCGTAGAGAGCAATTCGTCGTTCTGATGCGCAACTGAAGCGATCTAGTACGCCATCGCGGTTGATCTTAGTCGATAAACCCTTTTCGATGCCGAGAGGCAGCAGATCGGACAACCAGTAATCACTCATTGTAGTTCGTAGTCTAGGTTTTACTCGCTTCATCACTAAAAACGATCACTCTGTACTCGCAGTCGACACTGGTAATATACAAACTAGCTGCACCACTCTATACAGTGGGTATACGGAATGTGCGTCGGTAGCCTTCATGGTGGCGCTGGGTTGATTTCCTGACTTGGCGTTCTCAAATCGAGAATCATTCATGGCAAACCCACGAAAAACTGGCTGCCTCTGTTTTCAACAAATCCAAATTGCCTCCAAAGTCTTCTGGGTAGTAATCGCTAGCAATTCGACAAATCGAGTCAGGTTTCCAGAAAGCAAAGTGGTTTCGCGTACTCAATGCACCACAAAGCTCCATCAATTCTAGCATTTGCCCGCCAAACCGTCGTTTTAACTCGGCTGATATGCCTTTCACGATCGGTAGATAAACGTCCTCAAAATAATGAGTTTCTTGAGAGCGCGTTTCCGACGTTGAAGATGGATCTGCACCAGGGATTCCAGGCCGGCCTATTCCTCTGTTACCGGATCCTCTTCTTGACCATGGCGCCAACTTATCTGGTACAAAAACGGCCCCGTTGAGGATACTACAAAATGACACCGCTATCACCCAAACAGTGTAGAAACTGCAGCAATCGAGGCCAAGTTGTGTAATGTCCATCATACTGTTGAAGTTGGCTTGCGTTTGCTTTACTAAAGTTGGCGCCGATGAAATATCCATATCTTCCTTTTGAAGATATTGCGACAAAATGTTCACTTTTTCCAAAACCATAATGAGAATTTATGTGTGAAAAATAAAGTTAAAAGTTTGCATCTTGGCAAGAATGCCTAACCGAGCTCGAACGCAACAATTCCATCGGGTTGCACTCAGCGCCTGAGTTGAAAGCGGTTGGTTCTTACCCCTTCCCGTTACGAGATAACCTTGGCTGAGTAGGTTTTCTAGCTCGTCGCGTGCTGTGAAACGCAATAGACCTTTTCTTCTAGAAGAAGCACTATACGCTGAGTGAATAGACTGCACAATGCTAAAGCACTCCACTACTGCAACAGTCTGCTTCGCTACTGTCACGTCCGCAGGATTAAGACGGTGTGCGAAGCAGTGAACAAGTGTCTCGAATTAATTAAGGGAAAATGCCAGATTCTTTCAGGATACCAGTTTCTTTCACAGCTAATAACAGCCTATGAAAAAGTGCTTTCCACTAGACAGACACGTGCGTGATTGGTCAGAACTCAGAACCTCGCACACTCTATCCATCTTACTACTCGGTGGCCGCGGTAGGTGCTCGTGGATCGCGCGCTGTCGGCAACCAGTCATTCGAAACTGGCGCACACGCAATCTTATGCCGAGCACTCGTGGCACTGCCACCAGCTCCAGGTCATTTGGAGATCCACACCCAGCCCCCCCCTCCCCCATCCAAGCAGCAGAACCAAGCCACGAACACCAGCGCCATGCCGTCCTACACCAGCGATGAGCTCGTGGCGGCTGTGCGCCGAGTCATGGTCGGAGAGCACGCACCCACCGTCAGCAAGCAAACTCGAATTGATTACCGCACTTTGATGAACTGGGTAGCCAAGAACGGGAAGCCGGTAGCACCCTCGCGTCGTGGCCCTCCGCCAGCACTCCACCCCGAAGCTGCGCAGAACCTGGTGGGGTGGGTCATCGGGCGATAATACGTCGGGTTTCCGGCCAAACGACAGGAAATTATCCAGAAGGCAGGCGATACCTACGCTGTGATGACGGGCAAAACGCTCGGTCAAGGCTGGTATCGTCGCTTTCTTAAGCGGCATCCCATTCTCTCCGGGCGGACGTCCGAGTCCATTACAAAGGCCCGCAATAGCGTCACCATGACCGACGTCACGCGCTTGTTCACGACGCTGTGCAAAGTTCTCGTCGAGCACAAGATCTCGAGCAGCAGGCTGTTCAACATGGACGAGACTGCGTTTGACACCAATATGGGCGGCAAGCGTGTTGTTGCGATGCGCGGCTCGCGCAACGTGTGGCACCCGGCCTCGTCCACTGGGTTTCACCTGATCGTTGTTGCGTGTGGCAGCGCTGACGGTCATGTGGTGCCCCCGCTATTCATTTTACCGGGTGTCACGTTGAAGTTGGACGTTCTCGCCGGGTGCGATATCCCCGGGGCTACAATTACTACCACCAGCTCCGGTTTCACGAACACCACGCTGTTTGTGTCGTGGCTGCATTTTTTTGCGGCCAGTGTTCCAACACCGATTAAGCGACCTTTGGTACTGCTTATTGACGGTTGCACGTCGCATTATTGCGTCGAGGTGCTCGAAGCAGCGGAGAAGATGGGTATACTACTCATTTTGTTTCCTGCAAACGCTACTCATTTGCTGCAACCGTTGGACGTTGCTGTTTTCAGCACGTTCAAGGCTTGCATTAAGCGTCAAGCTGACATCTACCTGGCAGCGGCGGTGGCTGCTCTCTGAGCAAAGAAGAGGCTGTAAGTATGGCTTCCACGGCGTGGAAGCTGAGTAACCTTGAGGCTAACATCAAGGCCGTGTTTCGTGGATGTGGTCTGTTTCCACTTAACAAGCTGAAGATGGCGGAGCGGTTAGACAGCTTTATCCGCAACGGCACCCCTGAAAACACCAAGTTCGCGGAGCGGCTTACTATCAAGGCCACAGTTCAGAAAGAGGTGCTCGTGCTGCCACCCCCTCGCAAGCGGACCAGAGGAAGGAAGACGGTGACAGTCGGAGGAAAACTTCTCACGCGCGAGGCTCTCGCGACACTTGGTTCAGCGAAGCCGACGTTAACCCTGAAGTCGAAGAAGCGGAGCAAGAACGCCGGATGCGACATCGCCTTGGAGGCGGTAGTGTAGAGATAACCTCTACGATATAGTTCATCGTGAAATCTTGTGAATAGTGTGGTTTATCCGATTTTAAGAGAGCTCGGTTGGGGTTGAAGTATTAACATTATATATTTGCTGTTAATACAAACCGCAAGTGAATAAGGTGCACGAAGCTGATTCGGCCTCCAAAACAGACGAGATTTAACAATATCAATTAGAACCCCTAGAAGACCCAATATTACGGTCTAGATGTCGTCAAAAATCGCCACTTTCCTGGCCTTTCCCCTCCTATCCTTTATATCACGAATGGAAGACTATTTTTTTCACTAGCCGGCAAAGAGTGAGGCGCCCCCGGAAAAGTGCAAGATACTGGCATTTTCCCTTAGACATTTTGGAAGCCCCATCGTAACATTGTCCGTGACAACGACACATTTTCACTCCCCATATTGTGAGATGTCCCTATAATACAGTTTTTTAGCGTGTCCGCACAGGTACTGCGCACGTGAGGCGCACCTAAAACCGATGCCAGCAGATAAAAAACGAACGACAACTGCCATGTTTTCCTTCCCTGCTTCGCAGCTAGCTTCGTCAACTGAAATAGAGAAGTATCCACCGGCAAGTTCGCGCACCGAAGAGGCGGCGCACTGAATGAGCTCACGCTGGACGACTGGACAAGTATACTTCGCATTGGCTGCAGCTGAGTTCATCAAACTCCCAAAATCTGGAATGCGATCTGCTAAAAAGGAGATCATCTCCAAGAAGTTGCCTCGATTACTTAAATTCTCCTAGTAATAATCAAATGTCAATTTTTAAAATTAAAAAATAATTTACTGTTAATTGAATACGTGCTCACCTTCTCGTCGTTGCCGCGGAACGCAATGCCTAGTATTGCTAGAAAAAGATATGCATCTAATATCTGACCGAGTCTTTTCCGGTTTTGCTCTCGTTGGGTTGCCTTAGTTCTCTCTAAACCAATAGTGACGTCGTTGCTGCCACTTAGAACGATGCTTTTGCGTTATGATGTCGAGCACAAGGTTGTCCTGCGTGAGCAGTAAATCGGTCTTTCGAAGCAGCTTTCTTCCAATTATAAAATTCCTGTGAAGGCCTCGCAAAAACAGAAGAATATTTTGCCGTCATCGCCTTTCGACTTAGATAACACCATCTACAAAACGCAGCGTCCGTCTTCTCAGAGTACTCCAACCAATTATATTTCGCGTACAACTCGCACTGAAAATACCTCATTCGCTTGCCAAAAGGATGACTTGGGTAACAACTTAGCTTTGGCTCGAGCAAGTTAATCTTGGCGTAGGCAAAAACCACACCCCGGCGAAGCTTAGAGTCAACAGCAAGTTGTCTTAGCGAGAACAATTTGGGGGGTCGGTCCACTGAATCACAAAGAACGAAATCAGGAACTCGGCAATCTAGTGGGTCGTCAGGTACTCCATTCTTTGAGGATCATTTACAGCGGGCGCAACGTCTAAGTCTTCCAAAGAAATATTTGTACAAGCTGCGGGCTTGTCTGATATCGATTGCTCAGTTTTGATAGAATGAAGACGGTCCTCCGGCTCCAAGCGCTGTTGCTTATTGAAAAACGAGGTGATTGCTTGCGCTTTAAGCCTCTTAGGGGCCATCTTCAACTGACCACTGAAAGCGGATGCATGAAACCCCTATTAAATGTGACCCCACTCTCTATTTTGGGCTGCCTCCGCTCCTGCCGACCACCTCTCGCAGGGAGAACGCGTATTCCGCGTAGGTTTCGCCCGGCATCATGCGTCTCATCGTCACTCGCAATTCCACCGTGGATTGGTCGAGAAGCTCTTCGTATCGGCAGAGCAGCGCCGTCTTCAGGCTACTTCAGGTACGCTGCTCGTCTCTTAGCTGTCAAGCTTGATTAAACCACCACCTGAGTGCATTTTCCAGGAGCTTCGGTCCCAGAATACCCGGTCGGACCACTTACCTCTGCCCGATTTTCTCGCTCCACGCATCGCCAGATCGACCCTGTCGATCTACGCGGACACGGACGCCTTCGGAGAGGACGTGAAGGTGGGCGACTCGAGGTCCTTGCTCCAACCCTGCTGCCCCTTCACTCATCGGTCTCGGTAACCCCTCGCGCGTTGCACGTCGCTTATAGGCCGCGCGTCGTCGTCCGCCGAGTTGCCGTAGATGATCTCGCCTTCTTCGTTACTGGTTTCTCCGTGCCTTCCCCGAGCGCCACCACTGGCAGATTCCGTTCCGCTGGACGACTCTGAGTCGCTCAAGGAAGAGGAGGGTGGTCCTCCGCCACCCTCCATACGCTGCACACGCCGCTCTCCAGTACCCGTCGCCGTGCCAGGGTGGCCTCGAGGTTGGATACGGGCCACCCCGACCGGCAGCTGCTGCAAAGCCGCCGCCATCGTCTCAACCGATGCCTCGTTGGCTGACGTTGCCTCTGCGACCCCTCGCGTTTCTGTGCCGCGCGTCGTTCCTCAAGTGGGATCTGAGCCTGCACTCGTCAATGCTTCCTCTCCACGATCGCCGCCCCCGTCATTCCTCACCTTTTCCCGTCCAGGGGGACTCTGTCTCGCGAGGCTCGCCTGACGACCCACCGAGACGGAGCGCGCTCGGCGACGGTGGCTGCTCCTCGTGGTCGGTCCGGTTCTTTTCGCACCCGCGCTGGTTCCAACGCTATCACTCACTCCGGCTTCACGCGGCTCCACGCGCGACCTCGTCCGTCACCTTTGCCTTTATCTTGCCTCTCTCCGTCATCTCTTCCGTCGATCTGTAGTTCGTACCGCCGGGGACTAGTTGCTTGTAAAACTGTTACAGGCCACTTATCTCGCTCGGCTGTGAAGCGAGTCGTATAGCTTCCGCTGCGGGCGTCCGTCTACTTGGCGGGCGTCTTCAACACCTACTGGCCGACAGCAACACCGGTTGCTGCGCCCGACTGTCCACCTCGCGGGTCCAGTCGTATTTTATTAGGCTCCTTAGAAGACCTACGTAGACCTAAGCTAATGCCAGCTACTGCGAACACTAACCTACGTTCTTCGTCTCGTTCTCGTTCTCGTCCGTGCTCCGCAGGTGCACCAGCTTCATCTGGTCGCCGTCCTATGTCTCCGTCCTGCTCTCGCTGCCTCCGTCACTCCGGAGCCTCACTCCGTCGTGGAAACTTCGCTGCCACCTCTCGATGTGCTTGGGCGCTTTGCGTCTGAGCTGGCGAAATCTTTTGTGAGCGGCCTGCACCCACGTCGTTTGTGTCGAGTCGACACGGCTGCCCCTTGCAGTTCGTGCCGACCGTCGCCATCGTGCTACTCTTCGTCGTCCGGACCGCCAGCATGCTCGCATTGGTCGACTCGGGCGCCTCCGTGCTGGTCATCGCTGCTGCACCCACGTTCGGCTCCGCCGCCGCCTC
>JAHQIV010001344.1:0-12252 GCA_030463285.1 Phytophthora europaea
CGCCTCATGGGATGCGGTTTCGGTCCACGCCGCAACAAATGGCGGGCGTCGACACTTTTGATGAAATGAGGAATAGTGAAATCGAATGAAACATACAATACTCAAGTAAATTTCAGTTGGACTAAATTTGGTCTTTTGTGCGACGAAAAAAAAGGGAAAAAACATGATCAATTTTGTGCAACACAAACGTAGGGAGGGTTTGTTTTGCCTGCATCTCTCTGCATGTTGAGGGGGTTCATTCGCTCTTGGGGCCTCTTTACAGGTCGGCCATCTCGTCCGGACGCTCATTGGGGTTCACCAGACCGGGAACTGCCAGTTTCGCAGCCATGTCCTGCTTCTCCTGCAGCTGCGTCCGAGCCAAATTCTCCTCCAGGAACAGCTCGGCGTTGTCCTCGCCCGCGAACTCCTTAATGTTCACGAGGAAGTCGCGCAGGTGCTTCTTGAACGTCGGCAGGTCCTTCGACATGTCGAAGCAGCCGACCACGAACTCCACCACCTGCGCGCGCGAGAGGTTCGGGAACGACGAGCCGATCAGGTTCGCCACGTAGTCCTTGAGGAACGCCTGGAAAAAATGGCAACACAACGAAGTACAACAGTCAGAACACAATTTCTTGCCGCGAATTGAGTTTGGCATGACATGACAAACTACGCACCGAGTTCGTCTGGCCGGGCGGCACCGGGCCCGCGTTGGGAACCGACTCCCACAGAGGCACAGCCACGTGGTTGTTCTCCACGATCGCGAACATGTGACGCAAGATCGCTGCGTGTAGCTTGAAGCCGAACTTGTGCAGGCGGTCGGTCAGCACGGCGAGAATATCCTGGAGCAGCAGCAGGTAGAACGACCGGTAAAAGCCGGCGGCGATCTGCGGGTTCTCCTGGATGTTCAGCAGCAGCGCAAACAGCGTGGCGAGACCCTATCGTTGCAAAAGAAAGAAACCGCAAAAGTCCCGTTAGTAAAGATTATTCGCAGCAATATGGTTGCTCAACAGCACATACCGTGTCGGCAACGTTGCGCTCCGTGTGCTTGAAGGCCCAAATGATCGAGTCCACGACCAGCTTCTGGTGCTCCTGGGGAATACTGAACAGCGCCTCGAAGCAGAAGTCGTTCACAGCCTGCAGCAGCTTGAAGAAGTTCACACGGTGCTCCGGGAAATCCTCGAAGTTCTTGGTAATCATCTGTAGGGTGCACTCAAACACAGCCTCAAGGATCATCGGCACAGTGGGCGCAATGATGTTCTTCAACTTGTTGATGCTCGTAGCCAGCAAGGTAAGCACCTCTGACTCCTTTGCAGTAGGCGTTGTGTTCTGGTAGTCTGCGAGGATCGTCTCCAAAAGTTTGGGAAGGAAGTGGGTAGCCACGAATTGCCGAGACGAGTCATCGCCCGCAGTGTGCTCCACAAACGCGTCCATCAGGCGTAAACTCTCCTTTTTAGCACTACGCAATGATCGCACCTCTGACGTCTTCACAGCAATTTCTCCACCCTGTTCTACCATCGCAGCAATGCGCTGTGTGTACGCCACGTACACATTCAACATGTCCTGGAAGATGTAGCCCATCTGTGAGTTGAAGCCGTTGGGCCCAATCGCCTTGCACACCTTGACGTTTGTACGAATGATTTTCACAATTTCCTTGATGCCCCTGCTGTCGTACAGAATATTCACGTCCTGTGATGCTTGAGACATAATGGACTTCCAGGCCTCGTTGGGGAGGTTCATCAAGCGACCAAGGAGCACTTCCTTTCGGCCAGCATCGTTTTCGGCAGCAAGCATAGACGCCACAGCCTCGTAGAACGTGTGCACCTGGTGCGTTTCCAGATCCGAAACGATACGAGGCAGTTCTTCCAGCAGCTCCTCGACGAACGGACGGGTCTCACCGCTCTGGAGGACCACGAATTTGCGACGGCACTTCTGCGAGATCTTGAGGAAGGTATCGCATGCCATGTCCTGCACACCGGGGTGAAGCTCGTGCATGAACTCGAACAGCTTGTTTACAACAGTGCGCAGGAACTTCCAGTGAGCGCGCAGGAAACGCGGGTACTGGCCAACGACGTACATAATGTTAGAAGCGACCACAGCCTTGTTGTCCTTACCGCGCTTCATCTCGCACAATCCGAGCAGATCCTTGATAACCGTAACCAAGAAACGCTTCTCGTTCTCTTCGCTCATCGCACCGGAGATCGATCCGATAGCCCAGCAAAGCGTGTTTAGGTTGTTCCACGACCATTCCGTGCCCTCGACCTGGGCCGTAAGCTTCTCCAGCATAATCGTCTCCGTATCATCGTAGTTCAAATGCGTGAGGTATACAAGCGTCTCGTGCATCGTTTTATACTGCGACAGTGCCTCCGTGTCCTTAGTCGTCTCACGCACAATTTCTCCATTCTCATCTTCGACAATCAGCACTTCCGATGGTTTCACCATCTTCGAGATCATCACGTGACGCACGCGGTTCATCACGGGCGACACAAGCTCGCGCCGGCTGCGAGACTGGTTCTGGAAGCCCGCAAGCGGGTTCATCTGGTTCTGGTCCACCGTGTACAGATCACGCGTGAAGAAGTGCCAGTAGTCCAAGCAGATCTTGAAAATACTGTCGTCGTCAACCTCGGCAATGCACACAAGGTACGTGAATCCCGCCAGCAGCGCCTGGTGAGCTTCGTCGCCAGGAGCAGTAATAGGTCGCTCAATAACTTGGATGTGGTACCGGAAGAAACTCGTGAAGAAAATACTTAAACGCTGAACATACACCTCGTCCTGTTCCCAGAACGGCGTGAACGAATTGCCGGGCGGC
This sequence comes from Phytophthora europaea, assembly GCA_030463285.1. Lineage (NCBI taxonomy): Eukaryota > Oomycota > Peronosporomycetes > Peronosporales > Peronosporaceae > Phytophthora > Phytophthora europaea. Next base: position 2,786 of record JAHQIV010001344.1, read on the forward strand.
AGGATCTTGCCCACCTCGTTCAGGACACCCATGTACAGCTGGACGTACACATTGTTGTACTGTTCAGGGACGTCACGCAGCTGAGCGATCTCACTCAAGCAACTGATGGTATCGTTGCGGAATACGCCCGTGGCCAGGAACTTTGTGACCAGGATTTTGATGAGGTCCGTCTCGAATATGAAGCCAAGGGGAATCCAACTCAAGAAACGAAGCAGCGTCTGAAGCGTAATCTGCAGCAGCGGGACGTGCGTCGACTTGTTCAGCACGAACTCGCACAGCTGCAGTGCACGTTCAAGAAAAATACGAAAGTGTTAGCGTATTGAAAACCAAACTACAGCGATACATCGTTTGATCCACGTCTCATCGCGTACCTGGAAAATCTGCGTGAACTCGTGGTTGAGGCTTTCTTTGAGCGTCTTGGTCTTCTGTTCCGTGAGCTGGTCCTTGGAGAAGTCGAACACTTCCTCGCTAAGCAGCTTCAGGATGGTCATGTTGTTTTCGCACAAGATCTCCGACGTCTTGCTCGAGTTGACAATATCCGTGATGAACGACGGCCAGTTCTGCGGCCACTCGTGCTTCAGCACCTGCACGAGCACCAGATCCATCTTGTTCACGAACATGCGCTGGCTGTGCAGCGTCGACTCATCCGACGACATCTGCGTGGCAAAATGAACATCACACCACATCACTATCAGAACCATCCAACCGGAGTAAAAAAAAAGTCTCCGCAGCCGTCCACGCACCGACAGCAGCTTGCCGACGATGTAGCTCTTGATGCCCTCGCGCTGGTCCTTGGGCAGGATCTTCCAGCGGTATCGGATGGCATCTTCCAGGATCTAAATACACACAGCGTGGCGTTAGCATCTCTGTCTCTCTCTCTCTCCTGATGCATTGCACGGCCGCTCCGCACCTGCAGCCCGAAGAACTTGGTCTGGATGCTGCTGGACTGCTCGAGGATGTCGGAGGCGCGCGTCCACGAGTCCTGGTGCTCCTGCAGCGCCACCATGATCTGGTTGGCCACGCGTTGGTGCGGACTCTTGGGGTCGTTCATGCAGGCCACGACCTGGTCCAGCGCCGCCACGTCGAAGGGCTGCGAGAAGTCCAGTAGCTTCTGGCCGACTGCTTCCATCTTCGCCCAGATTTTAGTCGGTGGTTTACTCCTAATTAGCAGTAAAAGTGAGTGTCATCATCATCTCTCTCTAGGCTGAACCAGCAGCAATGCAGCCGCCGTAACCACGCAGTCGCCCCTGCCAGACCCGAGAGTCTGTATTAATGCTGCAACAGCGTGGAAATGGCGGCTGGAACGCTGGTTTTAGCGCCGAAAACGCCGATTTCCCCTCGATTTCGCACCTTTTTGCCGTCAATCCGACGCTAAATCCGCCGCGATGAAGATCCGCTCGCCGCTGTTGCACGCACACACACAGACACTACTCGTCGAGGGGTAAGCGCGCGGCTGGGGGCCCAGGGGGGCAGCGGGGAGCCGCCACACGCACCGAAGCTTCGCCGTTTGCGCTTTGTTTTGTGCCTTTGAACTCTTCTGGAAGCCGGAATCTTAGCTCTCGAGCGGCCATTGGTGGAAACTCAGTTCAAGTCGCCGCGTCATTGGATGATTGTTTAGCCTGCGAATGAATGGCACCAGCAGGTGGTGTCAGTCAACACCAAACTAGTGTGCACCACCCCAACCCCGTCTAAACCGATCTCGGACAATCTTGAAAAGGGCGCGGTGGTTTCCTTCGACAGTCGCAAAGTGCGCACTCGGCGTCGTCTTGCTCCGCTCCAGAAGGCTGCAGCGCCGACCTCAGACCTCTTACAGCCACCACAACCACATCTGCGTGTGCGCAAGACGCCACTCTATCCACCCACGAGAGAACCACCGCCAAACTCGCAGTATTCGCCGCATAATCCGGTGATAAAGGGCCAAATCGGTGCTAAATAGCTCATAATGCGGTCTCCAGCCTCCACCGCGCGCAGTGACGCGGCCGAAGCGCCCGCCAATCAGCAACAAGAGGACGAGCGAGTGACGCAGCGCCCTGGAGCCACGCAGTTCTCGCTTGAGAAGGCGGAGAGCGACGAGGAAGAGCAGCTCGAGCAGCTCCAAAGGTCGCCCATGCGCGCGGTCGCTGAGCCCAACAGACCGGCCGCTGAGCCGCGGGACAAGAGAAATTGGCTCGCTGGGAGCCGCCAGCAGCTGCTACAGCGAGCGAGACACGGAATCCGACGCTCCAGTCTGCAGCAGCAGCAGTTGGCAGACTGTGAGTTTATTTTTTTACTTTTGAACTTATTTTTTGTCAGTTTTTTTTATGGTTTTTGGGTTGTGGGGTGCTCATAATTGTTACCACTTTTTTACTTTATTGTAGCTGGGGAGGGAGCTTCATTGACAAGGCGGAGTAGTGTGGACGACTTTGCGGTGGAAATTGAGAGTGAAGCTGCGGAGATCCGAACTTTGATTGCTCGGACGGCACAACTCTGGTCGGCTGTGGACCGTGCGGAACACGCTGAAGATCTGCTGCCAGTCTCTCAGCCACTGCAGTTGCAGTCTTCGAGGAGGTTGTCGGCTTCTGCTATTCAGACGAGAACTTCGTCGCTGCCTGGGCAATATGAATGTGCTGATGATGACAGTACGTTGAGCAGTGGTGAAGAGGAATACGAAGAGGAAGAGGAAGAGGAGGAGGAAGAGGAGGAGGAAACGAGCATGACGCCACACAACGTGACGCGACCTGAAGGATATTCCACCGACGAAGCCTTCGTGGGGTCATTGAGGAATGGTGGTAGAACTGATACCATTTACTCTGGTCGAGCTGATGAACAAAGGAGAGTGGAAGAAGAAGAGAGGGCTATATATGACCGCGACAGCGAGGGATCCGAGGACGAAATCGATGCTATGGATGAAAATGTCGAGTTGCAGCTTGAACAAGGCGAGATCATGGACGCATCGAATCGAGCTATCAATGCATCGAAAGCGCGCGCCATTAAAAATGCGATGCTGGCGAACTTGATCCGCTTGGGTTTTCGTGAAACCCAAACGCTTGCAGCACTCGAGGCTGGAGTTCTCGAGATAGACCATTATGATTCCGACTGTGAGCTGGCGTATGTCGACATCTTCATGTCGTTGATCAAAATGGTGTGTGATGCACACGTCGACATCATAAACGAAAATGATGGCAGTAATCAAGATTGGGCATATCCTGTTGGAACTACTGACGATCACGGCGAAGGAGCTGGCGCCATGGAGGCTGACATGAACCACAGTCTAGAGCAGCGCTCTTTTCTTCCCTTCAAGTGGCCAGTCTTTGATATGGCGCAATTTGAGTTCGGGAATGCCCGATCAGGAACGTGCTTCAACAGCGTTTGCGTGCTGACAAACCTGCCAAAGGTATCGATGGACCGTACGGAAGAGTTGATGGAAGTGTTGTCATGCAATTTGTTTTGTATGATTGGTGATCCAATTCAAGTGGTCATTCCATCGGCGAGTTCCACGGGGCGCACGAAAGGCCACGCCTTTCTTGAATTTGATGACCCGGACATGGCAAAAATGTGTGCTTCTGCCGTGGATGGACTGACTTGGGGCAGGGGACCATTCGGCAGAATCAGGGGTAACTTGTTTCGTCGATACCAAGTCAAATCTCCCGCTGACGAGCAGCGGCGAGCGAATGCAATGATCAACGACGGGGCATCACTCCCCGATTTGTTTTCAAGCATTACGATCCCCGGGTCTTTACCAGACGATGTAGCTGCATCTGCCTTTGAGCACCGCGAAAGCAGTATTGCAGACCGATTTCGATCTGGCGTAGCCCAACAGCAAAATCTCTACTGTGAGAGTGATGATAGCAGCGATGCGGGTGAATGGGTTGTGCGCAGACCGCTCGAGTATGGGCACTTCAATCCGTCACCGTTACTGGACCTGTCCTCGGAAACCGTGGATATTAGAGATCAATATGAATCGAGTCAACTTGAAGGCGTCACAATGCAGCTCAGCTGGGATGACGAAGAGTACGCTGTGCAATTGCCAAGCGACGAAGGAGATGACAATATTAGTGCGAGTTTTGATAGCAACAGCGCGCTCGAACTTCAGGTACCCGACGAAGATAAAGCAATGGATCAGTCGCTTTTCGACGAGCTCGTTCGAGGATGTCGGTACAATGGCTCGATCTGCTCGCCAGCTCGAGTATCATTTTCATCAGGTGAAGCACCGGCAGAGTCATCTACCGTGACATCAAGTGCATCGGCTTACGCACGCGATGCCCTAGTTGATAGCGGTATGGTAGAGCAGTCGTGGGATGTATCCCATGAAAACGAAGATGGCGCTGAAAAGCCTTGGCGAAGATACTGCGAAGACTTGATTGTACGCAATCGAGAAATGCAGGAGCAGGTCGCATTTGCTCGTCGTCGCATTGTCCAGCTGAGCCACAACAATCAGAAGTTGCACTTGCTCATAGACCGCGTGGAGCGAGATCGCGATGGCTTGCTGTTTGAGAACGACTTGCTACAGACACAATTGCATGGATACGAGGATCACGAGCACCATCATGATTCGCTTATGAAGGAAGTGGTTACTTTACGGAAGCGACTAAAGCGAAAGGAGCACTCGTATGATGGAGGGAGCGTGAACCCACAGCCACAGTTCCAGGCAGCACACCCAAGCACTGCCTCACATCCATTCGAAGGCATTCGATCAGCACTTTCTCACCTTTCTGCAGCATCACTGACGAGTTCCAGGATGGATGAACTGAAGGAATGGGAACAGCTATTGGAGAGCACGTTGAGCCATGTGCGTTCCGTCAAGGAGGAAAAGGCACTCGAGATGCAGCAAAAACTGGATCGCCAAGTCGAGGAGCAGAACGAACTCAAGCTTTGCGTGATCTGCCTGGCGAACGAGAAGACCATTCTGTGTCTACCATGCCGCCACCTGTGTTTGTGTAAGACTTGTTCCCGCCGTGAAGAAGTGACCAAGTGCCCAATCTGCCGTCTAGAGATCGAGGAAATGTTAGCTGTGTACTCTTAAAGGGTGATGCCTTCAAAATCACCTGGATTCGTTAAAATATCAAGTTGCAGCCGTAGTCATTTTGCGTCTTTGGCCCGGCTTGGACGCGTTGCTTCTCACAAGAAAGAAAATGACCATGTTGTGGTTCGAGAAGCCATCAATCAAGTCTCCTCGAAAGGGCCGAAGGTCATAATGCAGTCAAGAGATGTGGACGAAGCTCTCGCAAATGCAGCGGCACTTCTGCATGCAGCTGAGTACGAGACGGATGATGAAGATGCAGGAAGGCTGTTTCTTCAAGGTGGTGAACGAGCGAATAAATGCAGAAACCCGTTCTGCTTGAAAGTTCTGGTCAACTCCTATGCAAACTACTGCGAGAAACGCCAGATATGCCAGCAGTATCGAGCGCTCAGACTGCAATGCTTTGCGAACGCGGAGAACGCAGCGGTCCAAGAAGTTGAAGCGCTCGGACGGACAGATTCTTTTCTGAGTCCTCGATCAAACCTCGGTGTACTCACACAAGAGCAAGTAAGCCCGATGCCTCAAACTATAACTGACAATGGAGATGTTGTCGAGCCGTATGTGATCCCGAGGCGAAAATGTCCTGACACTAGTCGGGCTGCAGCAGCCGATGCTCACAGCACAAGCCGATCAAGTGGCACATACCGACCTTGGAGAGCGACAACGCGACGCGATAATGAACCGGACGACAACGTTGATCGACCACAACATGCAAATGTATCTACGAATCGTGGATTAACTACTACGGAGCCGGTGGGGTTATCTCGCCCTGACATAGTGCAAGGAGGGTCGATCGACACGAATGACGATTGTGAAGCAACTTTCTCGTTTCACGACCCATTTATTGTGGAGGTTCTGTCACAATTCATCCGATATTTACCGAATTTGTTGAAACCGGTGATGAACGTAACGAAGAAGCCACGCAAAATGCGATGGTACATCGAGTATGTGGGGAAAATAGAGCGCACTTGCAAGCCGCATATGCGTATCCAAATGAAGAGCGAGCGGGCTGTGGTGATGATTCACAACCGCCTCTGGATCGAATCGAAGGGTTCATCTACACTCACGGTCCTCCGAAAAACTATCCAAAAGCTGAGAGCTGAGGCCATTTCCTGGAGTCATCTGAAGTCTGAAGTTGAGCGCTCCCTCGAATTTTATAAAAACCGACAAGGTGAAGCTGTGGACCTGAGCAATGTGTTCACTCGGGCGTGGAACAATCTCAAGTCTCGTGTAGGCGATATATCATTGCTACGACAGTCAAACTACTTTTGTGGAACTCGCCTTGAGCTAGACCACCGTAATAATTTATAAAACGTGCATCACTGGAATTTTGTGGTCGGAAAAGTAGAAATCGGCAGCGGAAGTCACGAGGAAAAGCGTGAAGCTTTTCGCTTGGCCGCAGTCAGCGCTGCAGAATTCTTACTTCGGCTAGATGATGATCAAAACGAACGTAGGTGGCGGCCAAACTGCAACGAGTCCGACTCGTCAGAGTCAAGCGACGACTGCGAGCTTATGTTCGTGCGAAGTGCAGGAAGCGGGCCGATCGCTGCCGATGCTTTGATAGATCTTAGTGACAGCTCGTCCGAAAATGCCATTGAGACTGAACCCTCGCCATCAACAAGCACATCTCCAAGGGAAGACAACGGTAAGTTTTTATACTATACCATCGTATGACACATTCGACTAACTAACATTTGTACTACGTACATGTACAGTTGATGTCGAGAATATTGAGATGTTTAGCCAGGATCAGTCCCTGACAGCTGCCACCTCCTTCGATAGAGACTCTGATTACGAAGCGATGCCCGGTGCGGGAACTCGGGGTTGCAACTTAAGTGTCTGCGCCTGCTGTTACTTCAGACGAATCTCGACCCGTAATGGCAAGAATGATAGTGGCACCAGCTACACGACCGTGCAGGTTGTGTGAGATCATCCGTATGCGGAAGCCTGACAGTGCTGGCTGCCGCCAATGCGTAATGCCCAAAGACTACCAAGTTCGATCATGATGCCGTCTTGAACAGTGTTGAAGCTTGCTGTCAACGTAGCCATGTCTATTCGAGTAATAGCCTCATAGTTCGCCCTAACTAATAAAATTCGGTCTTTGATTGGCTGGAGCACAAGTAAAATCCTCTGATTGGTTCATTGCAGAGTTGACATCGCCGCCATCGACCATGGTGCGTTGACGTCTCCAGCGCCTCTTGCTTGAGCTCTCTGCACGCCTCTGACGCTTCATCCGCTGATCTTTTAGTCCGTCACACTGCACACGACACTGGGCGACATCAAGATCGAAGTGTGCTGCGATACGGCGCCTCGTACAGCCGAAGTAGGCTCAAATACCCATCCTCTCGACATTTTTAGGCAGCTAACCCAATTTGTTTTCATTATTTGCAGAACTTCCTGGCACTTTGTGCTAGTGGGGCATATGATGGCACTAAATTCCATCGGTACAATATGTTTTTTTACGTGATGTTTTTTTGTGAGCTCTAATAATTTATATTTTTTACAACAGCAACATGAAGGGCTTTATGGTGCAAGGAGGAGACCCGACGGGCACGGGCAAAGGTGGCCAGAGTATCTGGGGCGGAGCCATCGACGACGAGTTCCACCCGCAGAACAGAGTAAGTTACGAACAATTTTAGTGAAGAGACTTTATGACTGATTTATTGTTTTTATTTGACCAGCACAATTGCCGAGGCATCGTGTCGATGGCCAACAGTGGGCCCAACACCAACAAGCAACAATTCTTCATCGCGTACGCCAAGCAGCCGCATCTCAACAACGTCTACAGTGTATTTGGCAAGTATGTGAAGATAGTTTCTTGGGGGGTTAGACGATAACGATCTGTGTGTTGTATGTACTCGCGGCATGCGAGTTAATGTCGGTGGCTGGTGATAAACTAACTGTTGTAACTGAATAATGAAATAAATACTAACCATTCCACGTGACTTGATGTTTCGTAGGGTGATCGACGGCATGGACACGCTTGACGCCATGGAGAAGACGCCTGTGGACGCCAAGAACCGACCGCTCAAGGAGATCGTGATCAAGTCCGTCACGATCCATGCGAACCCCATCGCCGATATGTGAGGCTGGGATAAGCAGATCCTTCGACAGCGTTAGCGTAACAGCGAAAGCTAGCTTGTAACTCTCCAGTATCGGCTTTACACAAATCGCGTCATGAAGAGCGTGATGTCATCCGGCTTCTTCGCCTGCATCTCCGCCATGACTTTGAGCTGCATGAGCGAGTAGTGATGCTTCCGCGACGGCCTGCGCAGCATTAAGTGGCGATCGAGTGTCTTCTTGCCCCTGTGTCGCTCCATTAGCTCTTGTGAGACTTCCATATGGTCCACACCGCTAGCGTCCAACGGGGTATCTCCAGCCAATTTCGTCTCCTCCAACGTTCGTTCACGGTACTCCAGAACCGCCGCCGTAGCGAACGGATACAAACGACGTTCGCAGACGGCGCCCTCTTCCTGCGATGCAATATCCTCGTGCACTTTGGACATGTTCACAAGCTGGTCGCATACATTTTGCAATCCCGTGCCCTCCGAGTCCCAAAGCTCCGGTGCCGCGAGCGCTGCGGTGATGTCGTCCTTGTACACATTATCTCCCAGTCCATCCGAGAAGGTGAGGCACACGTCACCCTCCTGCAACCCAAAGCTCTGCACCACATAGTCCTTAGACACCACCTGTTCACGCAGGTTCACAACCGTCGGCACGTTGAACTCGCGGAGGACAGCCAGCGTCTCGTAGACGACCGCTCCATTCCTCACCACCAAGCACTTGGAATCTCCCAGCGAGAACGTCATCAGCTTCCCAGTCCACCGGTTAAAGTACGACACGATAAGGGTCGTAGCCAGCCTCGACTTCCTGTGCTGGAAGCAGTTGATCCTCGCCGTCTTGACGGCGTCTACGACTGCGCTCTCAAAGGCCGTTTGGTCCAGGGGTTCTCTGTTAGGGTTGGTCAGCTCCTCCAGCATCACTCGAACGCACCTCACCACCTCGGCCGACAAAATAGCCGACGACACGGGAGCTCCATCGTAATTAGAAAGAGACTGTCGTCCAAAGGGGGACGAGACGCCGTCCGCCACAATGTGGAAGTAGCTGGTCGCTGCGCCGGCGTCTTCTCCGTGATACTCAAAGGCCGCCTGGGCGTGTTGCAGCTGGTGCATCTCCCTCCACCTGAACCTGTGTCCGGGCACGGGCGTGGCCCTCCTAATGGGGTTGTTGACCTTCATAGCTGTCGGCAGTCGCCATCCACCTTTGACACTTGATTTCTTGATGAAATGGTCCGATTGGGACCGGAACATGGCGAGCTTCTGGTGCGTCCGTGTGGTCACCGAGTGGAAGGCGTTGACCAGAGCTTTGGCTGGCGACTGGGACGTCTGTGGACGCTGGAAAAGGTCCCCCAAGGATGAAGCGCGACGCTTGCCGGACGAGGCGCGAGACGCCGGAGACGGCACAGGCG
>JAHQIV010001345.1:0-12252 GCA_030463285.1 Phytophthora europaea
GAGCCCACGTCCGCCAGCTCGGGCACTTGCACGGAGCCCACGTCCGCCAGCTCGGGCACTTGCACGGAGCCCACGTCCGCCATGCTCGCCGCGTCTCGAGTAGTGACGTCGTATTGTATGATCGGTATGGATGAATCGATCGTCAAATCCCAGGTCGTACTTAAGTCGCACTTACATGTACATGAAGGCTGGCTCGAAGACAGCTGGGTGTGCTTGCGACTGGAGTGCGCGTGCGTGGATCATGTGGCTCGATGCATTTATGGGCGACAGTGTTGTGGTTGCTGTGCCTTGCGGCGGCGAGAGTCAAAATGGCGTGACAAGCCTCGGCTGGCAGGTCTAGTTGAAGTTGACCCCCCCCCATCGGACTAATCGCGGCAACGGTATCCTCTCTCTAGCAGAGACCAGAATGGTACTGTAGAATAAGCGGCCCTCCAAGTTAGTCTCGTTGCCAGCTCGAAGTTCAACGGAGATGCTAGGGCAGCGGCGAGCTCGTTGCAGTTCTCGATTCGTGTTCATCGCGGCAAGCAGCAGCAGACCAACTACCAACTGACTGACTCAGTGTCATGGGCGTCGCCTCGACCGTCACGCAGGAGTATGTGGATACCGTGAAGCAGTACGTGGCACTGCGTCTCGAGAAGCGCACGAAGGAGACGCTGCAGCTCGTGAGCGACGACATCCAGTTCTACAGCCAGCGCGACGGCAGCTACCGTGGCAAGGAGCAGTTCCGCGCATACCTGGAGAAGACCAAGGTCGAGGGCTCGTGGCAGCCGCCGGCCATCGAGGACAGCGACGACGAGCACGTGGTCGTGCGCGGCGTGGTCAAGGTCTTCTTCGTCCCCATCTCGGTCAAGTCCACGTTCGCCTTCGACGACGACGATCGCATCTGTAGCATCCACACCAGTAAGGCCTAAAATGGCTACACTTGATGCTTGTCCTCCTGGTGTAGCCATGTTCGGTAAATAAAAGTTCTAAAAAAAGTAAAAAATCGCAATTTCGTGTGCGTCACACCATGTCGTACTTAGTCGGAACACCCGACCCTCCCATACAAATTCCCAATAGCCGCTAATCAAACGGCTCGTGAGGCGAAGAGCTCCGCTATGGCCGTGACGCAGGAGGCTCCTGCGCGCTCCAAGCAGCAGGATCTGTACAGCAAGATGCACCTGGGCATGGACCACGTGATGGCGAAGCAGCTGCTGCTCGCGCCGCCGCTGCCCGACGCGCTCAAGCTGCAGACTGAGACGCAGTCGCTCTCCACCACGTGGGTGCAGGTCTCCGCGGCCTACGAGAAGCGCCGCGTCATGCTGCAGCGCCGCAAAGAGAAAGCCAAAGCGAAGACCAAGGCTATGAGCAAGGAGAAAAATAAAGTCAAGCGACGAGAAGAGAAGAAAGAGAAGACGGAGGAGAAGACGAAGAAGACGAAGGGCAAGAACAGCAGCTCGGCCGCCTCTCCGCGCAATGGGAAGGGCTCTCCCAGTGTCAAGACGGAGAAGAAGAGGCAGAAGAAGAAGAAGAAGACGACCAGCTCTCCGCGGGTCGTGAAGCAGGAGAGCAGCGCGCCCGCAGTGAAGAAGGAGGAGCAGCAACAGCCCGACGCGTACCAGGCTTCCGTGCTCAAGAAGCTGCGGAAAGTGCCCATGTGCGAGAATGTGGCCTTCGGCTCCAACAAGTACAAGGTCGTCGTCAAGTGGTTGGAGCTGGACAAGGGCAAGAACGCGGGCACCTCCGCCGGGCTGATGGAGCTGCTCACCAAGCTGCAGCTTGACGCGACGGCGGACAAGAAGAGCGCGCCCAAATTGACTCGGAAACGCTCGTTGGAGACCTTGAATGACGCGTTGCGAGCTGACAATCGCGGCAAGCGGAAGGCTACGAGTAGTGATCGCAGACGGAGCCAGAAGCAGCGCAAGGCGTATGTGGATGAGGATGAAGTGGTGTACGAGTCTGGAGAAGAGGAGGAGGAGCCCGAGTACAAGGGAGGGTACTCTGATTCCGACGAAGCTGAGTTTATGCCAGAACTGGAGAATAGCCCACCGCCAGAAAAACCCAAGAAACGCACAGCAGGAAGATCACCGAAGAGGCAAAGACAACAGGCAGCCGAGGAGAAGAAGGAGGTGAAGGAAGAGAAGGAGGAGCCAGCCAACAAGGCTGGCTTGACTTCTATGGAACAGCTTGCTGCTGTGGTGGCTAAGATCAGAGCAGATGATGTGGCCCCAGGCAAGACAGATGCCAAGTATTTGTCCTACGAAAATGAGACCGAGGCAGTGAAACCAGGGGCCTCGCCCAAGTCTGCTATCGTGCTGGACGACAGTGAAGAAGAGGAAGAAGAAGAGGAGGAGGAAGAAGAAGAAGAAAATGAAGAGGAGGAGACCAAGGGCGCAGATTCTTCAACTGACGACGACCAGGATATGTTTGACCTGAACGAAGAGGATGTATATGTTGTCGAGGCTATCCTATGCGTCAAGGAAGGTAGGTCGCTGCTAACGGCAGGTGGTCAGCGATCCAAGGATGCCGATTTGTATCTTGTCAAGTGGGAAAACTACGACGAGCTTACATGGGAACCGGACGAAAACATCCCTCGACGACTTATTGATATGTTCCGGGCCCGCGAGCGAGCTAAACGATCGTGCCAGTATCAGATCAAGCTCGCTCAGGAGCGCAGGGAGGTGACCAATGTGACTACGGGGTCAAAGGAGATTATTTACCTGATTCAATGGATCAACCAGGAGAACTTGGTCTGGGAGTCGCGCACGACGCTCCCTATCAAGACGCAGGTATGGCTGGACAAGGTTCTTGGTGTCAAAGCAGCGCCCAAGAAGCGTCGCGACACGAAGGTTGCGAAGCAGTATATTTACCAGTAGGGGGCAGCCAACCACTGCCGCGAAAGTCGTGAATTGCCAGCGGAATCGCCACCTACACCAGTGAGTTACAAATTGAAGAAGTACAAAATGAAGAATGAATCAAGGTATCTCGTGTGAGTAAATTTGACGTCATTTCGCGGCAATCGACACGGCTTTCATTTGCTGGTTCTTTAGTGTGTCCTCCCCTCTGGCCGCCGCGTCCTGCTCAGCGCTTCTCTCTCTCTTATACGATACGGTCCAGCTCCGTGGCGTATGCGAGCGTCTCGCCCACTAGTCTCAACGACGGGATGTCCGAAGCGCCGAGGGACTTCTCGGGGGCCTTGAACCACACGCGGCCTTCGCGCACGACCCAGTCCGGCTTCTCCTCCTGGATGTACGTGTTGAGCTCGGCGGGCGAGTCGAAGATGAGCATCTGCTGTGCGTCGCCCAGCGTCAGGCACTGGTACGCCACCTCGGCGCAGTCCGCGATGTTCTCGCGCACGGTCTGCAGCAGCTGCGAGAGGAAGAAGCGGAAGAAGGGGTTGGGCACGTTGCTGCGCGCCTCCAGCACCTTGTTGTACGTGCCCTCCATCAGGTACTGCTCCAGCTTGACGGCGAAGGCGACGTTCGGGTCCTGGCGGCTCTGCTCGGGTAGCAGCTCCAGCTCGTTGTGGAACTCGGCCATGCGGTTCTCCACCAGCAGCTGCAGCAGGCGCGTGCCCAGGATCGGGTAGTGCAGCGGCGAAGGCTGCAGCGCGCTGAGGTAGTACACCTTGAGTTGGATCATGCTGCGCTCGAACGCCGTCATGTCCTCGCGCAGGATGCTCAGCAGCGTGGCGCTCTCGAGCACGTGGCCTGAATAGAAGGGGGTTAGAGGGCGAATTAGCGATTGCGGAGCGGGTTTTAAGGCTCTGAAGCTGGGAAAGACTGCGATGGACACGTACGAGCGAGCTCCAGCTCCTGCTGGGCCGTGGGGGAGGCGACACCGCACGGAGGCAGCGCTGGCAGCGTCGTAAGGGCCATCTAGAAGGGGGAGTTAGGGGCTAATTAGCGGCGGATTAGGCGGGAGGCAGCTGCAGGAAGCGCGCACCTTCAGCTGCGCGAGGATCTTGGCGGCCTCGTCCACGCGGTTGCCGTCGATGGCGGCGCGCAGCACCTGCGCCTCCTTGTCCAGGGCCTCGAGGTTCGCCGACATGGTCCGCGGCGGGTTGTTGATCTTTAGTGTGTATCGGATATTGGATCCTCCCCTCGTGGATGGGACAAATAGCTTTTGGGGGCTTTTTAACAAAAAATGTTTTTATCCCATGGATGTTTTGTCGTTTTGTCAATTCTGGGTGGATGAACACCTTTGCCGCTGGGTCTTTTGGCGATGTCGTCGCGGCATGACCGTACATGTATTGAGGAAGAGATGGCTACACTGCACTTCAACTTGCAGGATATCGTGCTCTACTCTACTGCTGCTTCGCCGCCGCTGTCATCTGCTCAAGCAGCATCTGCACGGGGATCAAGCTCGCGTCGTGCGTGAACACCACGTCGTACAGGTCGAGGTACTCGTCCAGCGCCTCGTCCACATGCACGTTGAGGAAGCCGACGCGGATGATCTCGTCGGCGTGCAGACCTTCGGCCATGTGGACGTCGCCCCTCGAGTCTCCGAGCAGCAGGACGTTGCGACGCTTCTCCAGCTCGCAGCTCTGCCAGAAGGGGGAGTCCAGCAGCACGCGCGCGCTCTTGTTGAGCGAGTGGATGAGCGCCCCATAGAAGCCTTCGATGACCCCGTTGGCGTCGAACCGCATCATGTTGGACACCACGTGCACGTTGCTAGGCGTGGACGCTCGGTCGTCGTCTTCACCTTCAGCTTCTCCGTTACGCTTACGCTCAGCGGCGAACTCCTGCTCCAGCGCAGCGTGGATGACATCGTAGAGCCCCGCAGAGAAGATGAGCGTCGGCACGTGCTGGTCGTGGAGCAGCTTGAAGAGCGGGTGGAAGCCCTGACGGAAGCTCAGCGAGCCGAGAGCCACCGCTTCGTGCACCTGAGCCTTGGTCAGCTTGTACTCGACCAAGAGCGCGTGTGCGCTGTTCCACCATTGCTCCATGAAGGGCAGCTTCTCCTCGGCCGAGAGCGTCGGGGACATCTCCACCGGATAGAACCTCGCGAAAAGCTCCTGCTCCCCAGCACACACCTGCGGCTGCAGCACGCGGCTGGTCATGAGCAGTCCGTGGCTGCTGCTCTCCTGCTGCAGCGGAGTCTTGGAGTCGCTGCGCCGCTTGTAGTACGGCGTCAGCGTCCGATCGAAGTCGGCGATCACCAGCAGCTGATCCGCTCCGTCCCGCGCGAACTTCTTCATCTTGCGGGCGAATTCATCTGCAGCGTCGGACAAGTTAGCGCGTCATTGATGGTAGACGACATACTACTAGATAGTACGTCCTACAGACCAGGGTCCCCGATAACCATCCGAGGGGCGCGACGCTGGTGGCCGTCACTGTACGAATGCGCTTGGATCGACGGGCCGGCAGCTGACGCGTCGGCACCGGAACAACGGGCAATCGAGCGAGCAGCCAACAGCGACCCGCCCGTAGCTGCACACAGAGGCAGCAGCCCCGAGCGAGGCGGGAGGAGCTGGCGCCACGCCATTGTTCAAACAAATCAACCAATACAGTAGCGTAAATTATCAGCGACAATCGGATGTCGAGCTTGGGAAATGGTCGTTTTTCTCGGGCCAAGATGTCGACGACGTCGCCGGGCCAGAAGTTGAGTTCGAAACGGACGAAGCTATTCAAGATAGGTAGGAGCGAGGACGGCGTCTCGGCTGAGCTCACTTTTAGTTTTACTTCTTCTCGATAACCTCCAAGCCACGACGACCTTTCGCCTTCGCTTCTCGGACAGTTTTCAGAATCAAGAAGATGACTGCGACTACGCGCTACGCACTACTTAAGCCCGACGCTCTTGAGACTACGGGGTACACCTACGGCAAGGTTTCCTCCGAGGCGTCTCAAGGAACGTAATACATGGAGCGGGTGTCGAGTGGACGGTGGAAGGAGCTGGGAGTTTGCACGGTGCAGAGAGCTGCTACGGAGGTGAATAAGAGAGCGGTGACGAAGGAGGAGGCCCTGAGTGGTATTGGGACGTACGTGGGTAGCGCACTGTGCATCGCGCGAGTGCCACCGGGAAAGCCCAAGGTCTGGGACTACGGTGCTGCTGTCGGCTATTCTTGGAGTTCCCAATCTAACACAGGGGCGCTACAAGTCACTTTTGCGGATGGAACCGTTGAACTCGCGTTTAAAGACGACGAGCTCCAAGATCTCGCCGCGGAGACCTACGCGCTCCGGCCGTGCTATTTTCGATGGGTAATAGACGTTATGCCCGCAGAAATGCGGTCGTTGCATGCTGCTGCTTACGACCACTTCCATGGAATCGGACAAGCTGCTCGACGTAGCTCAGCAACGGTTCTGCGGAAGCTATCCATGAACGTGGTGGACGAGAGCCAAGTCGTACCCCTGTACGATGTCAACGGTACACGTGTGGTGAACGTAACTATTGAGCACATTTTGAACTTCGTTTTCTACCGTGAAGGGAAACAACGAATACCACAGGGCGTCGTTGTTGCGGCGGCGCTAATTGTACCGGCGGACGAGGTGACTGCAGACGACCCGAGTTGTACAGGGAACAGCCGGGCGGAGACCGAGAGACTGGATCAGCTTTATGACTCCGAGGATGATCTTGAGCCCGCCGAAACAGAGCAAGAGATGACCCCTCGAATTGTGAATGAGAAACGAAAGCGAGAAGAAATCCCTCGCCCCGTTCAAAATGCTGGCGACTCACGCCTAATCGTGCTGCGCAGACGCGTGGAGGACGACCCTGAATTGGTAAGAGACATCAACCAAGTACTAGCCTTTCGCCACGCAAACTTGTCAAAAGGAAGTCCCAGCACCTTGGCAATTGGACCGACTTCCGATTCCAAGACACAATTCAAGCCCAGTCCGCAGCAAGCTACAGTCCATGGAGCAATGATGAACGGTAAGTACGCCGGACTAGATCCGCAGTTGTTTATTAGTCTTTACAGTCGTTGTTCAAAGAGAATGAGCTGCTGCAACACCCTGTCGTTGCGCGTGGATTTTATGGCTGGGACTTCGGTTACAGAGGACTATCAGCCTTGCATTTCGCGCCAGCAGATGTAGAAACAGAACGTGAGGTTTTACGCCTCCACGACATGACCGACTTCTCTGGGAAGAACAAGCTGCCGGCCCCGCAGAAGGCGGTAGATATTGCCGATATCATGGCTGCACTGGAAGTGCTATCGCAGCTAGTTGGGGAGGTATACACACCAATGGTAGCCGAGTTAGTCGACTCCGCTAGGCGTTTTCTACTCACAGTGAGGAAAGTCAGGACAATGCGCGGAGCGGAGGCAGTGCCGGAGTTGTTGTCGTGGATTGATGACCGTTTCGAGTGTTTTCGAGCTTAGCTTGCTCGAGAGAATTACGAGGAAGCAGCGATCATCAAGTTACATTTCCAGTTTAGCCACGAGTCGTACGCACGAGTGGTTCAGCGCGTGACTAGTCTACAATTGGAGGCCGTTTTGAAGAATTCAGGAGCAAAGAAGCCCCCTCCAGCCCACAAACCACGACAACGGAGCCTGGCGAGTAAAGCACGAGGAAAACAGCAGGCTCGGGCAATTCCTGTCCCCCCGAAGTTGAGGCTGCTCTTCCCAGCCGTAGGGGAAAGAAGTTGTGCATGAAGTACATATCGGCTGCGGGGTGCCCTGGAGAAGGACAAACTTGCATCTTTGACTATCGGGGTCATTTTTCGCCCTCCGAGCTGCCTAGTATTGTGATCAAGTTCATCGACAAGGCGTGCGGTGGGTGCGCAGTTCCGTTGCAGCTGAGGCCGGCATCAGCGAAGAATCCACCTCATGAAGGTGCCATGAAGGGGATTTGGATGGGTTCACCTTCAGGCCTCCACTAAAACCTCCACCAGCAGCCCCTACTGATCGCAGACTACCAAGGTTCTCCGGTGGGAATCACCAGCGGGGATCTGCGAAAGGTGCGCTGCTGAAAATGAGTCGTCGACAGGCAAACACCCCCGCCGTGGAATCAATTCACGGGTGGGAGGCAGATGGGTTGCGGCGAACCACTCGCATACAGGCGGAAGTCCATGTCGTGGAGTCAGTCCACGGTCAAGCGGAAGTTGGGCCGCTGCGAACCAATCGCAGGCAGGCGGATAACCTCATCATGGAGCCAATTCATGCTCGGGGTGAAGTTGACGCGGATCGACGACACGGCAGTGGAGGCGCATGGGCGATCCAAACGCTAGATCGCCAGGATGGCCGGTGTTCCAAGCCTACTCGGTCAACAACGTCCGGAAGGACGGTCAGCAGCCTAGTCCAGAGTCGACAACTGCAACTATTCTTGCAGGGTCAGTAATGCCGATACGCACTAACGGTGAGGATAAGGGAAAAACTGCTGAACCTGAGCCAAGATACAGCTCACGCCAGGCTTCACGAGGCAATGGCAAAGTACGGTATAAATCCACCAAGACCGAGCCCGTCGTTTGTGCTGGCGAGTGGTAGTCAACGCTTCCAGATCGACCGGGCAAAGCAGTTCGCGTACAGTGAGTTTATTCGGAGGTCGAGCCTAAGGCTTCCCGAATTTATCCGACTGGTTCGAGGCGAGTCGCACCAGGACCCGCGCCCAAACAAGGCTGTCTGTGTTCCCGATCATCTTATTAGTTGGCGATCTTATCGATACAAGAATGAGTGGCACGAAATCGTGATGCATGGAGTCCGGCCGACGTGGACAACACCGTTTCCTGTACAGACGAAGCCTCCGTCAAATCACGGGTTCGCGGTACGGGCTCTCAATGCAGTGATCAAGAGCCTTCGAAAAGGTCAAAATGAAGATCGATATCTGATCCTGGATATAAGCTTACTCGCCAAGCTAGAAGGAATAACATGCAGTCCTTTTGGAGCGGTCCCAAAGGGAAATGAAGACATGACAATCGACGCAAGGGTGATCCATGACCTATCATACCCAAAGGGTGATTCCGTGAATGATCAAGCCATGGACAGTTGCGAAATCGATGTGAAGTACGATGGTACCGCGGTGTTAGCGCGTCGGGTCTTGCAAGTCGAACAAAGTAACCCAGGTACTGCTCAGATGCCTACAGGAGATGTAACCGGGGCTTGCCGGAACATCCCTCTTGCTGCAGAAGTTGCCGGTCGCTTCGCAGGGACCATTCATGAATTGAATATTCTCGTGATCGACTTGTGCTGTCCGTTCGGCTGGACTGACTCCCCACGCCATTACTGGGCTGCAGGCGGCGCAATTGTCCATCTTCACTCAAATACTTCCCGCCGATGGCCTGCACAACCTTCTGCAGGATCGGAAAAGTTTGATGGCAAGGCTTGGTGCGATGACCATATCTGCATCGAGCCTGACATTGGATCTCGACTAGACGAAGCCAGCACGTCCCTGCGGTCAGCTATGGTTAGTATTCTCGGACCGCACGCGTGCAACGAAGATAAGTTCTCGCCATGGTTTACTGAGGGCAAAGCGCTTGGGCTCCAGTGGAATTTGAAGTCATTATCGCTCTCGATGCCCACAGAAAAGATTTCAAAAGCTCTACTGCGAGTGGCCACGTTGCAAAATGCTGAGACGGCTTTCAGAAAACAATTAAATCAACTTATCGGCAGTCTCCGCCACGTGGCTACCTGCATACGTGCCGCGGTACCGTTCTTCCAACAGGTTGCCGCTCTAGCGCGACGAACAAGTCGGTTCAACGATGCCATCATCACTGATGACATTCGAGATGACTTACGATGGTTTGCAGCAATACTGCGGATTGGGCGTCTGAACTGCGTACCGCTCACTCATTTCATTGATTCTCGGGCCCCCGACTACTTTATCCAAATGGATGCTAGTGATCGTGGTCTATGCGCATTAAGGCCAGCTAGAAAATAATTTCTGCAAGTGGAGTTCGATCACGAGGAGCGCCAACAAATTGCGAGTTTCAACGCCGCTGACTCTAACGAGTTCAGCATAAATGTACGGGAACTCATGAGCGCTGTGTTCGCTTCGGTGGTGTGGTCTGCCCGCTGGAACAAGTTTTGTGAGAAGGAACCAACGCACAGATTGATAATTCTTCCGCTGTGTCATGGGCTAATCGGCGCTGCAGTCGAAATCCTTTTGCCCAAATGCTGATACGAATGATTGCGTTACTCGAAGTTCGACACAATTTCTACTCGTCAGCAATTCACGTTCCTGGAGTAGACAACACGATGGCAGACGCAGGAAGAAGGGTGTGGCAGTCCGCAGATCTGGCAGCAGCATTTGCTAACTTGTCTTGTTCTTGGGACACATCCCGTGTCCACTATCGTCGAGCCTGGGATCAGTGGGAGAACTATAGTCCATGGCTGTCTCGGGCCGAGATCGACAAGAACGCCGCCCAGCTAGGATCATTTGCTGTATTTTTGTGGAGGTTCGGTATTAACCGAGCAAGAATCGGCAATACTTACTCAACGATCTGCAGTAAGCTGTGCGCGGTAAGATGGGTTTAACAAGTACCGGTACACAGCAGGCTACGATCCAGGTGTAAACGCGGGGCACGCTATCTTACTGCGCGAAATTCGGAGGTTTACAAATCCGGTTGTCAAACAACACCCTGTCACCCCCGCGATCCTCCGTATCGTTCTTCAAGTGATCGACGTCCGGCAACCCCGAGGGCAACGCATATGGGGTGGGCTGTCGCTTGCCTACTTTTTTCCTTTTACGACGGTCTGAATACCTGTTTATCGGCACGAAGCACCACCGGTATGTGACGAGGCTGGGTGACCTGATTTTTCAAGACGAAGATGGAAAGCAGGTTCGGCCATGCCACGCAGACGTGGTAGGTGGTCACCTACTAGGTGCCAAGAACAACCAGTTCGGTCGTGAGGAACTGCGCTATCACTATCGCTCGAAGGACAACGAGTTGTGCCCTGAAAAAGCAGCCCGCTGGATTTTGAAGGGCGCTCGAGCTTTTGGGACCCGGCCGGATCAGCCAACGTTATCAACCTAAGCGAGCTGAGGGGTCACTGCAGAAGAAGTGGCGAGTATCCTGAAACGCGCAGCGGCGGCGGACCAACTTGAACCGAAATTATACTCTACACACTCAATACGAATTGGAGGTGCAACACAGCTGCTGAATTCCGGTGGGGATCGGTTAGTGATAAAGCTCCTGGGCTCGAACGCTTTCGAGGGATATCCCCTCCTTACTGCAGAAGGAACCAGAGATCTGGCTAGGATGATGTGCGGGCGGGGGCCTCCATCATCAACTCGCTGAGGATCAACTTATCAGGGTTAAGCACCTGCATGCGAATGGATCAGGGTGCGAACTGGCAAAATTGTGGGGGCTCACCACTCCACACCCGAAGAATGAGATGAATGTAAGTCTACTTTCCCCCACGACCTCGCGATCATGGAAAATGGTCGGTTGCCTCGGGCCAATATGTCGAAGACGTCGCCGGACCAAGAGATGAAAGCGTTCTTTTTCTGATCGCGAGAAGTTGAGTTCGAAACGGACGAAGCTATTCAAGATAGGTAGGAGCGAGGACGGCGGCTCAGCTGAGCTCACTTTTAGTTTTACTTCTTCTCGACCCATCACTCCACACCCCGAGAATGAGATGAATGTAAGTCTACTTTCCTCCACGACCTCGCGATCATTGAAAAACCTTTTTCTACACGGTTGCCATCGTACCCCGCCATCGAATTGCATCATGTTGGAGATCACATGCACATTCGATGGAGGCTTCTGAGTCCGAGTTTTCTTGTACTCTCTGTTGAGGACAGGATGAAGCACACCGCCTGAACGAAATGTCGATGTCTTCCACCGCCTTCTCAATCGCTGTTATTGTGAACCCTTGCTGGATCATGAGCTCGTGCTCCTTCAACCATAGCAATACACTGTACTTGTATTCAATAGTTATAGGAACGCACCTGGGGCTCGTGCGAACATCTTCGCCAGTTGCAGCTCTCTCTCCTCAAAGCTGTATACCACTAAGCTTACAGTTGGGTTGGGTTTTAACCTTGAAGAGGTTTCTCATACTTGTGCATTCGTGAGACTTTTAGAAGCAGTACTAGCTCGAAGAACGCCGCAACTGTCTGCTTTGACTCGCTTGGTGACGCCAATATAGCCAACGAGCTGGACTTCACGAAGGATGATATTGTATGCATCGGCTTCCTCAATTAGGATGCTAATGAAAAGCTCGACCTGTACTCGCAGCGCTTCGACGTCGTGCTCCCGAATGACTCAACTTTATTGCCTATTGTCAATAGGCATCTACAGATAAGGCATTTGCCGATTTGACCCTAAATGGCTTGTTCAGGGCATTCTCGTGTAGTCGTCACCGCACTGCTTACCGCGGCTCGTAGACCCACGAGCTGCCCC
>JAHQIV010001346.1:0-12246 GCA_030463285.1 Phytophthora europaea
CCCACCAGCTCGCCTGCTATGTCCACCGTTAGGCGGGCCTTCTTGGACGCGCTGTCTGGAGCTACTGGCAGGGTCAAAATCTCGACCCGGGCTTCCTGTTGGACATTCTCCCTGTGGCGCTTCAACCACGCCTCTGTGCCGATATACCCCGATGCCACCGTTGGAGTAGACGCTGTAGCGCTCTGCCATCTTGACGAACGACGGTGGAAACAGTCCCGTGCATCTAAAGCCGCTGATAGCGTTGTCAGGGCGGTCAATTATGGCCGACTGGTATGCTGAGCAGGCAATTTGGATTGCGTCCTTCTTCGACAAAACTGTGTCCGCCGTGCTGAGCAACTTCGCTTGTAGAGCATCCTTCACATCGCCTTTGAAAGGCTTGAACACTGGGACGTCCAGGGGTTGATACATGTGGGTTGCATTCGGCGGCAGAGCCAGCAGCAAAAATCCCAAGTCGTGAGCTTCACCAATGAACTCTAAATAATATAACCCGTGAAAAATGATACAAATTAAATGATCAGTATATACAGGACCACAACAATGGAGCCAGCTGATCACACGTACCGAGGTCGAGGTGGGTGGAGCTGTTGTCCAGTACCAAGACAATTGGCAAAGCCACTTTGAACTTCTCTAGTTGAGTAGAGCCACAGCCGGAAGACTGCCCCGTTGCTGAATCCCTTAGGAGCGCCAGTCACGCACGCACCCTCAATAGAGAGAACAGCCTTGTCCTACTTGTTGATGCGCTTGCCCGGCACAATGATAAGCGGTGGGATCGCATCGCCAGCTGCACTCACGGCTGCCACCACATTCATGTGAAAATTGGGTCTCGTTCCCTTGCTCCAGACGTTAGTAGAGCCCTTGAGAGCCAACACCTTGCACGACGTCCCCTTGGGTATGAAGGACGTCTCGTCCATGTTGAAGACACGGTCTGCTGACAGCTTCAATTCGACCACGCGCTTTGCGATCGCGTGCAAGAGGCTGCGAACAGCGTCCATCTCCACCATGTTGCGCACGCGGGCAATCTTCTGTGCCGTTCTCATGGCTAGCACAGGGTGGCGCCCTAAAAAACGCTGATACCAGCCCTTAGAAAGCGGTTAGAACGGCGTTCCAGTGCGGGTGGTAGCACCGTGTAGCCGCTCGTAGATCTTGTTGACGCGCTCGAGCACCCTGGGTGGGCCCACAGGGAAGCCAGCGCGCTGCATGCCGGCAAACCACGCCACCACATCTGCCTCCTGCTCAGCGGAAAGGGCCGGCTTTGGCCCTCGACGAAGCTCGGTGATCTCCCCGGTCGTCTGCAGTTCCTTCGACTTCTTGAAGAGCGTACGAAGTGGTACATACGAGCTTCGTGCAACTGCCGCGACGGCGAAGGTTTCTCCCTCGTACGCCCTATCTAGAGCTTCCTCCAGATCCTCCTTGTTGTAGCAGCTGCGGTGGATCACCATGTACGCGACTTGGCTCTTTGTCTTGTGAGGACTGCGGCGCAGGCCGTAAGAGGAGCGAGGGAACACTGCCCTCCACCCAAATTGAATACCTTTATAAACTCATAAAATATTGCAATAATTTATCATATCCAGTGCACTAAATTGATTTCCATCCTTTCCTCCAATCAGACGCCGATACTTAAGAAAATCGAGCTCTTATTGGACGAGAGCTAATCTCGTGCACTAAGCTGATACCGCGCATTCAATTGGTTTTTTAAGTTATTCGCGCAGTGTAGTCCATGTGCGGAGAAAAACCGCTTCGTGCAGACGTTTTGCTGCTTTAGACGTATATGATGTAGATTTGGCCCACGTCTCGCTGCGTAAAGTCATTGTTGGGAATCGACGCCATCCCCTTGGCGCATCATACACCCCAAGTTCCAATCGTCGAGTTGGTGGCGGACCCGTGCCCACCACAGCGGTGCTGTAGAGCTACTCGATTAGATATCACAGCATTCAAAAACTGAATGGCGAAGATTGATAACTTCAGGTTCGATATGGGCCCATTCTGGCCGTAACCATTCATCTAAGAAACTCAGTTGTAGCACTTGGGCCCACAACGGAATGGAGAGCCTAGCCAATTCGGGTGCTTGTGATCTCCTTGCTAAAACGCCAATGATGATAGCTTTGGGATTGCGATGAAAGACGCTCTTCTGTGGCAGGTGCTCGGAGGGCTGTAGTATAAAATTTCTTGCACGCATACATAGCTCACCTGCAGGTATTTTTACGACCCAAGTGCACCCCATCACTTCCATCAACATGTGACCCTCTCCGCCCTGGTATGTCGCGACCCAATAGACCGGAGGATCCATTGAAAGCTGACTTTCGTACAGGTTTTTGACTTTTTCCCACCATGCTGAAACCTCATCAACAGGCATCAGCTCCGTTAGGCCCGGAAACGCGTCGTACGGAATGCGCTGTACAGCTGACCAGCCAGGGGTCCACTGAGCTAGCTTCGCCTGAAAGAGGCCAAGCTGGCCATGATATCGTTGGACCACATCTAGCAAAGACGTAGGCAGTAGGCATCCTGCAGGGTTAGTATTGCGGTACTCGTTCTGGATTACCTCGGCGAATCGTTCGTCGTGAATCAGTTGACTTGGATCTCCCAGCCATTCCAGCCATTGCGCGTGTACCCACATTTCGTCGGTGACTTGTACCATTGGGCGCCATAGAATTACTTCAGAGTCACCAGGTGCCCACAACGCTCGTTGGGAACATCCTGTGGCCTTTGCAATATGGTGACCTATGGCTGGTAAGAAAATCTGTTGATCAGGATGCCAAAATGTTGTGTCAAGCTCATAATGTAGCGTGCCAAGCAATGTTTGAAGCTGTACAGCGTCAACGCACTCGTGTTGATCAAGTCCGAATCTCTGGTCCTGGGTGTCACGAATTTCCACAGCATCATGAGAGATGTCCATATACCACAAGCAGCAGACCACCTCGCTTCGAATCCGCGCTTAACAGCGTTGGTATGTAGCACGTTCCTCCGCGCCCTCCAATAGAAACGACGTAGTGGTTCTGTCCATTTACTGCGATAAATCATACTCACTTCCTCGCTCGCAAGTGTATTCCTGATTTCACCCTTTTGTTGCAACTTGGTACACCATTGCCTGTGTTGATCATTTGTCACACGGGTGTAAGGTATTCCCAACAACTAATGCCCCGGTCTCGTCAATATTCATGTATGTGTCGTACGCTAGCCAATCTGAATACGATGCCATCATATTCTGATGATGACTCGCTGTTGCTGCCGCGTCAACGGCCGCAAGCGCTCGGCGACGCTGCCCGAGCTCCAAGTCTGTCGTAAATTCATGTTCTTTGTGTGAGGCAACCCAGGACACGTTCATGGTACCGGTCGCACGCATTGCGCGACTTAGAGACCTTACTTTAATACGGTGGGTATCTTTATACCGGAGATGCCTGAGTTTTCCACTGGCGTGTGCTCTTGCTTTCTAGAATACTGAAATCGCACTTTTGTTGTGTTCGCCACTGTCTCCAAACAAGATCAGCCCTGCTACAAGGGCATGCATTTCACAGCGAGTCGAGGTTATATCTGTCGGATGAATTCGTAGCTGTCCGGTAACCATGTATCCTGCTGGGGTCTGGAATGTCCACCCTCCCTGAGATTGCGGTGTATTTGCGTAGACCACGCTTCCATCCCCAGCTTGGACATTAACAGCACTGTTGCCTGATTGCCATACATATTGGACACTAGAATCGCGCAAATTTTGAACAGGATCATCGGAGAGGACAAGAGAATGACCGCAGGCTGTGACGCAATTGGAGTGATGCCAAAATCCACATGCCACACACCACCGTTCACCCTGGTATCGCCCACATTCCGTGGATGCTGTGGCTTGCTCTAGTGGTCGACCCGCCAGTAGTGTCGTATCGTATCTGAGGCGGCTGCGAGCCGCAGCTTCGAGTAGTAGCTGTCTACCATTTACACCACAGACTTCTCCTACTTGTGTTGTTGTCCATAGTACTATTCTGTCACTACCGTACCGGCTGCGCGGCAGTTATGCCAGCGTAACAGGCATGCAAACAGCCTCAAATTCATCGCAAAGCTGGTTGTACGTGCGCTTATACCAGATGTCACTGCCGCGTGGACGTTCATACCACCATTGCACCGGCATAAGCGTGCCTAATTCATGTCGTTTCAGATCGCCAATATCGTGATACCCCAGTCTATGGTGTAGTACGTGGTGTGTTCCCGGACATATCCATCTTTACTTCCACGATTCATTCACCGACACCAATCCTAGTTTGATACGGAATGACACCAGGTGCCACTCGCTCATACCCAGCTGGATTATGCAGCGTACTCGTGCCATGTTCCACCAACTGATTTTTCCACAACTCATAAAGTTCATCCACTTTGGTACGCTTAGCACCACATCAGCGTCCTTTTCTTTGGAGTTGTTGTCGTGTAAGGACAAATTTTCCGAGTCGGTACAGATGTCGCCCACATAGCGCAGTTTGTAGCTCGAGTTCCAGTTGACTGCGACTAAGACTTGTGAACTGGATGCCAATAGTAATCGATGGCAAGAAGCTCTACGTATCTTGAATACACCTGCGTTGCCCGTGTATCACGTACTAGTAGAGCGACTTGAAGCATACCAGGTTAATGCTGGTCTGACAGGAAACCCGCTTAGCACTCCAATCTTACCCCCAGTTCAAATTCGATCATGGGAAGCCCAACTTATTCGGTTTGGATCAAAACTGGACCCACCACTCCGATGTGCAGTAAAATGGACTCAGCCGTCTGCAGCAGTGTCAAGTCGCTCGAACGATCGCCCATTACTCGCGATTATTTCCAGGCCTAGCCCATTTGCTTTGTCGTAATACACATCTCGAGGTGTTAAGAATGCAAGTCGGAGAATAGTTCTGGCAACTTGCCTGATATAGGAGTTGACAAACCCTGCCACCGATATGGCACCTCGTACCACCATGTGATATCGCATTCTAGGGATCCACACACTATTCACGATATACCGAAATTGCTCCAGCGATAACTGCAACCTCTGTATCCGTGCGGCTTCTTCGGTAATGCGCACCCACGTAGGCGAATTCGTTGCTTCCCACAGTTACCGCCACCTTGATAGATGCCGAGATGTTTAAACCCGTCTTCTGGTGCAACAATAGGAACCGGGGGTGGGCTCCCCACGACCATCGTTTAGTTGAATTGCCTCAAAATGTTGACCCGTGGTGCCTAGGTACATCATGAATGATTTTGCAGCACCAAAAACACCACCTGTGCCGGTTTTTCCCGTGATCACATTTGTCAATTCGCTCCTCGCTATAACACCATGATATGATGTTGTTGCATCTAGTTGATCATCAACAAACAGGGTGCTGCTAATATCGATACCGCGGCCCTCTTGGTGGTGCTGAATTTTAACGGGATCGGAGCATTTAGCTAGCTGCTCCTGCAAGCAGTCCATATAGCAGGCTATGTGTAGGATGGAGAGTATAGATCTCTGCCCAATACCAAATTCTCTACACCCTGTCGGGATCCACCCGAACGCTGTTCGCACATCGACTTCTCCTGGGCCAAGTAGATCAATCATTAATTTCCGAGGAGTATCCGGAACTCCAATTCCGCGATAGATGATATCCATGCACCACTTTGGTATCCGGTCGAAGCATTTCAAACAGTCTTTGGATACCAGGAGCAACTGTTCGCGTAGATTTTGTGCTCGCTCTGTCAAAAGTGTCACTAGTAATGCCGTGTCAATCACGGTTCGGTCTGTCTGGAAGCCATGCTGCATTTTACTGATTGGGATACTAGGCTCCACATACCGCTTGATAACATGAAATAATCTACTTGCTAACGCTGATTGAACCGTAATCGGGCGCCACGGAGGAAGTCCTTTGCTGTTGTCTAGAGTCGGATCAACGTTCCCCGTTTTTGGGAGAAAGATCATCTGCTTATGTCGGAGGATCGCCGGTGCTTTTCCTGCCCGTAGAATAAGCTCGATAACTTTTCTCTCTCG
Source organism: Phytophthora europaea (assembly GCA_030463285.1). Classification (NCBI taxonomy): domain Eukaryota; phylum Oomycota; class Peronosporomycetes; order Peronosporales; family Peronosporaceae; genus Phytophthora; species Phytophthora europaea. The sequence continues at coordinate 5,972 of JAHQIV010001346.1, forward strand.
TGCTCGAATTTGACTGGGAGCTGCTATCCACATTTCCTGTGATACACCACCGTAACCCGGTGCAACATGTTGTTTTAAGTGGCGGTCAACCTCCCGCTGCATCTCTTCAGTGTACACATATTTTGTCCAAGTGTGTTCTTCTTGCTGCCAATACTCTGCAAATCGCCCACCTGATTCAATATCGGGCAATATCCGTTCATGTGCGAACGTCGGTAACTGCATTGCATCGTCTGGAGACAGGGTGTCAAGATATCTAGGCGTTTCGATTTTTTCATCTTGGGGAATCCGGTTGTCTAACAGTTTTGTTAATTCATCCTGCACATCGTTCCGACACTCGGTATAGCGTGCGCCATCAGCATCGGAGATCATTGCGCTTGTTATTGTTACGGGTGGCGAACCTTTTCCCAAAGTACTGCCTAAAAATCTTTTGAGTGCCCCCTCAGAAAACCAATGCTGTCGCAATTCGCGTGCTTGACGGCGCTGTTGTGTTTCCCTCCAGTTCTGACGTGTACGCATGACCGATTTCCACTGTTTATATACCGAAGTAACCCAATCGACCCAATTCTCAGTAAATGGGGCGATTGGTTTGCAGGCTAGTAGCTGCAACAACCGCCTGGTACCTTCACCGTGAGCACATCCGGGTACAAGTTTCGCTGGTTGAAGCACCCACTCGAGCCATAGGATGTTATCCATTGCAGCACATAATTCGGTTGCACTGGTACCCGCTAGGGAGGCTAGATATTTCGCCTGTCGGAGCTGAGCTGTGCACCGATTGCTACGGGTGATGCATACCCAACGGGCAAGATGTCTACGTGACTGGTTTGTTTCTCCCCATAGCACCTTAGCACTCTCGACAAGACAGTCATTCATATTTTCGATTGCACGTTCTAGCCATGCCTGGATCTCATCATTGGTGCTGCTCTCCACATCGATATCCTCGATCAGGTTTACCCTGCCCTCGCTCAAAATCTTGCGTATATTATCCGTGAACTCATCCAAGTCGGCACTCGTTTTATGTCTTGTATTCACCACTTTGATCGGGGTAATGCCGTGAATTGTTGCTGCAATATTAGCCCCACGTTGACACCTAGGAACTGCGAACGGCGTTACAATATGATCACTGGAAAGTATACTCCGGAGCCAAATGCCACTACACGCAACAGCTGATTCATGTTCCCCAGAGATGCAAATGTCATCAAGTGCCGTTTGAACATTACCTCTAGAGTAGGTATACCGTTGAGTTGACGGGTGTCGTGATTTGAATGATGAGATTAACCCGTTCAAACTAGCCCACTCTGCAAATCGCTGGCTCATAGCTTTAGCCTCAGTTGACCGCTCTCCTGCGCCTGATCGATCGAGACCGTCCTCAGGGTAGGTGTTGAAGTCCCCTGCCACACACACGATAGCCATTTCATCGCGTCCTGTAGCAATTTGATGCTGAATCCACTCCAATTCCGCGATCGTATCCTCTTGGTGTCGCTCTGGTGTGTGGTGTGGTGGACGTACGTACCCACGATCCACAACGTTCTTGCCGTCCCGAGTCGTATTTTTACCCGCATGGATCTCTTACTCCGGGAGTAGAAAATGCTGTCTTTGACAATGCGGTTCTCCCACCTTTCACGGTTAAAGACCATTGCTATATACCGTGAGCCGATTAGCAACAGACCTGGTGAAGTCCGTTCTTGATTGTGTGGCCGCGTCCACACTTGTTCTACTCTCTGACCGCGGAGACCCGGATCACTTGCAATAGTTATGTCTTGATCATGGGCTATAATCCAGTTCGCCAGCTCGTCATTCAGCTTACGCCATAGGTTTCGATTTATGTTAGTTGTGCTGATTCGTATGGCTCCCTCATCCTTGCAGAAGCTGCTGTCATCATCACCAATGTAATCGCCGGAGTAATGTTCCCGTTGCAAAATGCTATGAAGAACTGTGCTGCGTAAGGTATTATCCGGGGTTTGCAGACGACAACGGACCGGGCGCCATTTCCGATGATGGCGACCTCCTCGTTGGTGACGCGGTGTGGAATTACTTGCTACTGCGCGTTGGTCTTCGGCCACTGACAAATCGGTGTCACTTGAACTATCACCGGCGTTCACATAGACTGCTTGATCACGTTCATTATCACTTCGCGCTGACCCTGCCACCGCAGCCTCCATCTGGCCTCGTGGTGGTAGTACGGGGTGCACTGGCATAGCGCCCACCAGCTGGATCGTTATTATGACAACAATCAAAAGTACCCCCATTTGAACCCAGTATGATTTCGATAGGAGACCAAACCTACTGGTGGTCTTGGCCTCCTCCTCCAAAATGCTGCATCTGACCACTGAGCGTTTGCAAGAGTCGGTCGAATCTGTCGTTGAAACCTGTCACTGCTGCTTTTACATCAACGGACAAATTTGCGAGTGTATCATCTGCTCGTCGTTGCTACCGATCCAGGTCCTCAAATCGGCGCTCAAAGTGTTCCATTCGTGCACTAATCATTTGATTTAGTTTCTCGTCGATGCGGTGATCACTAATGCTGAGCATGCGTGACGATCAAATATCATCTCTCTGCAAATCATATTTGCTTCGAACTTCACGGAGATCATGATTCTGGTGCGGCGGACCGGCCTTCGTAAGTCTGGGGCAGTATTCCTGCTGTGGCCGAAGTCACCACACTCACGACACGCGCGCTTTGGTGGAGTTGTTTTCCACTTCCGGAGGTACAACGTTATTTTCTTGTACTTAAACCGTTTTACCCCGTCGGGTCCATACTGCTGCAGAATGTCGTCCATTTGCTCTTGGGATGAACATTTCCGATGACAAACAACGCTGACTTCCCCGGATTTCTATCTGCACTTTTCCTAAGGAGTACTCCTCAAAGATGCGCTCTAGAACGTGTGGCTTCATTTCAATGCGCAGACCGAAAAAACCAATCATGAATTCTTTGCCTTCAGCTTCACGGTCACTGGGGCGGTACATCACTTTGAGCGACGAATCCCATTCCGACTGCGGGACCGGCTTTAGAATCATAGGGCTCGTCGGGTCTCCGTGGTGAAACGTATCTGTTTCGTGCGAGTCGAGGTGGGCCTGGAACACTCGGTTTGCTTCATCTTCAGACGGAAAGAACAAGCGAAACGAATACGCGATGTCGGGGCTCGTATAGGCTGCAACCTGGAGACAATCGCATGCACCGCGTCTACTCTCCTGTCGAATATTGCGGCGATCGAAGTACGTGCCATGCGATACCATCAACGTATCGGTCACCCCCCAGCTTCGAAGTACTCCAAGCAACTGTAAATACGAAACTCTGTTGCTGTTGACGTACTCCAGTTCATTGAGAGTTAAGCTGGTGTTTTTCCGACCTGTGAACACTGGCTGTACCCAAATATTGACCCCCTCGATCGGCAGATATCCTGGCTTCAGCAAGCTTCACAGCGCTCGATCAATTTGAACAGGGTGTCCAGACAAGTAGGACGTGGTCTTCTTGCTTTTCGCGCCATAGTTTCTAGTGCTTGTTTCTAGTTTCTGTTTGTTGTCATCGAAAAATACCCCGCTAGCTCTGCAAGCATTTAGTATGTCCCTACGAAGGTGAGCAATAGTCAGTGTGCATCTTTCCACTTCCACCGAAGATTCCGACATCGAGAAGATAATCACTGTGGTCATCTTCTTAAACTCAGCTTCGAGGACTTCCCATTCTGGTTCCTCTCCTCGTCATACTCGATGTCACTTGCCGTCAGGTCCGTCTGTGTACGTGGTCGTTTTCCGTTGCCCTTGGGGCTTGCTTCCATCACCGACCTCCAAGGTTGGTGGTCATCATCCATCGTAACATTATCTCCCGACGAAGCCATGCTTCTCCAACGAGAGTCTGCACTTGCCATTCTCAAGCAATATATTTCCTGTAGGGTCGAACTATACAATCTTCAAGATGTAGCGCCCTTTTAGTCGGCTTCCAGCCAACCGCCTCTGCTGTTGCCCCCACTCGCGCTGCGTCGATCTAATTCGGGAGTCCTAGAATCACAAGTGCGAAGCATCTCAGTGCCGCGGGACGCCTCTAGCTCCAGCGCTGCACGCTGTGCGGATTTATAACTGTGTAGTGAATAGACATACAAACTTCAAGATAAAAAGAGTGCATGTCGCGCCATGCTGCGCAAAAAGCACGACTGACTGCAAAATGGCCTGCGGATGGCTAACCATTTCGGGAAATGGTCGACCATCTTGAAAATGGTTTACCTCTCGAGGTGAACTGCAGCGGGGCTACCGTAGCCTCTTGCACAGAGGAAGACTTACGACTCGAAGAGTCCAAACAGGGTCCTACACGAGGACCCTTGAAAAACAAGTCAAAGACTTCAGGTAAAAGACAGACTGTATTCATTCTTATCTGCGGCTGCGCCGCCTACGGTGTAAATGTATGCATATCACTCCGGCATAACTAACTATAGTGCATTCCTAATGGTCCGCGCTTCGTGTCAGAGGCTACGATGGTGTTTCATACACCAAAAGGGTAACCGTCCGTGTAACCCCGTTACACTCTCCCCCATCAAAACTTCGAACGCAGAACTTTCCGCTCCTCCAGTTGAGGTTGCTGCACGGTGCGGCTGACTTAGCTCCCCGAGCTTCATTGTCGAATCCACTGCGCCTGGCGCATCCGCATGCCTGCAGCCCTCGGGTCATCCGACCGCCAGCGCCAGCCTGCGCACGGCAGTGCAACGTCGTCCGGGCCAATCCCCACTCCAAGCATCGGCACCTAGTGCTCAAACGGCCGCTGAGACCAGCACTTCGCCGAGGCTCTCTATAGCCCAGTACCATGTCGCGCACGCCCGTAAGCACGGACCGACAGTGATGTCTGAGCGGAGCTCAAGCAAGGCTGGTGAACAGCAGGCGTCCGGCCCCCGTCGCGCTCGCGACCTCCTCTTTGAAGGCTTTAAGGAGGGGATGGTATCCCCAAGCGATGATCCAGGCGGCTCACATGGAGCTCAACACAGTCCGCGATCGTCAGCGTGTTCACGTTCGCGCTCGTCGTCGCGCTCACGCTCCCCGATGAGGCCGCCGCCACGTTCTCCGCTCCGACCGCCCAATCCGTTCCCAGAACGTGGAACTGGTGCGTCCGCACTCCGCAGCGCGCCGCCTCTCTCATCAAGGGATGAAGCTGAGGGTAGCAATGTCGTTACCCAACGACTTGGATGAGGCTCAAAGCCGGCAGTTGGAGGGGCACCACGAGGCGTCACGCTCCAAAATCCCCGAGGCCCTGCCTCTCGTCAATAAATCCCGAAAGGATTATCGCTTCGGTGGGTCTAAGGACCCTGCGAAGGACGCAAACGAGTTGGCGAAAACACGTTGGCCAAGTACGTCATAGGTCCTGCTACGAGGACAGACGCTGAGCTTGCCAAGCGGGACGCGTTGCGTCAGCGTCTGTTGACGCCGCAGACGACACATCACGTGCTTGACAGCTAGCTCGAAGAGCATCCAATGAGGACAACTTGCGGGCCTTTTCGGCCCAGCCCTGGAATTGAACATCATCCTCGACTTCGGTCTCACCCCGAAGGAGGCCCACAGGGATCCTGTTGATCTGCGGGACGGAGCTTTGGCCAAGCTGGGCGTCCAGTCGGGCGCAATACTCCGCTGGACCACTATCTGGAACGACGTCTTGGCTTCATGTTCGCAAAGCCGAAGGCTCGCCAGAATTTCCGTTCAGGCCAAAGGCCACGCCCCCATGGGGCGTCTCATAGTGCGCCCGGCGCTTCTCCATCCACGCCAGCGGCGTCAGCGTCTACTCCGTATTCGGAGGCGCTTTCGGATGTTTCCTCGCCTCGGTCTAGCACCGGGAAGCGCGAGTCGACCGACGCATTGGCTGCGAGCTCACCGAGCGCCTCGGGTGCTCCCAATCAAAAGCGTCAACGGCTTCAGGACAGTCTTGCCTCAGGGGTACCTCGTACTCCCAGGACGGAGGCTCCCCACGCCATTGCACCAAGTACTGAGTATGACTCCGGTGCTGGCGTCGCTTCAGAAGCCGCTCCACATGGTAGTGAAGCTCGCCATGCTCATCGAGCAACGCCGGAGGACGTCGAGCCGCCGCTGGACCCGCGCTCCGTGCGCCACCAACTGGCCGAGCTCGAAGCTCAGGCTCGGCTGAACCGTGAATTCTGCCACTGGACGGGCGACCAGTTTGTGCGCTACGCGGATGACTTGCGCGCCGTTGAGCATGGGCTCCAAGATCTCGCAGATCAGGTGACTCAGCACTCGGAGAGTCATGGTCAGACCGTGGTAGAGCTCCGCTCCCAGATCGCGAGCCT
>JAHQIV010001347.1:0-12245 GCA_030463285.1 Phytophthora europaea
TGGCCGAGAGCGTGAGCAAGCTGGACCTGGAGGCCGGACTGCGCGGCGCCGAGCTCGAGGGCCGCGTGGGCGCCTACAAGGTCATGTTCGAGGTCACCAAGATCGTGTCCAAGCTCAGCCGCCCGCTCGTCAAGCTGCAGATCCTCAAGCCGAACGAGTCGTCGCTCTCCGTCTACTGCGACACGTTCGTGCTGGACATTGCGCTGGCCGGAGGCGAGGGGGCCGTCGAGTCGGCCTCGCTCACGACGGTGGAGAAAGGTGAGCGAGGCACTTCTGGGCAAGCAGCTCAAGATTTGGGTTGACACGTTTCTTGTGATTTGTGATTTGGGTACGCAGACCAGTCGAGTCAATTCCCGGACCGCGACGAAGACTTGTTGGCGTCGTTGAAGCTGCTGGCGAGTGGCGACAGCGCCAATTTCACGGTACGGAGGGTTGAAGTTGCAGGGATTGTTGTGGTTTAGTAATTGTGTGTCGTTCGGTCTGGCGGGTGCAGGAAAAACTGAACCGGCTGATCAACCGCGCGGAACTTGCAGTCAAGTTCCCGGCGAGTACGTGACTGTCACGCAGTTTGAGTTTGTTGCAGCCTGGAGATGTGGGTATTGTACTGATGAAGTTGCTATTGGTGACAGTGAGCTTCGAGCAGCTGGAGCTGGAGCTCTACACCAAGGTCACGGAGGCGTGCAGCCAGCAGGTAGGCGTGCGTCAGTCACCCAAGCTTCATTGCGACGTACACTGTACCATCGGACCATCAGATTCACCCCCTGGCTTTCGTGTTACTGTAGAAATACTGGACGGCAAAGCGTGTAGTCGAAGGAGTGCGCATCATGTTCAACGATCCTTACGCGTGCGTCCCTGTAGTTGAGCCACCGCGCAAGCGAGTAAAGCTGGACGACACGCAGGCATCTGCTGCAGCTACTGGAGGCGCTACTGGAGCTGCTGATGTGGCAGCGATTGACGGGACCAGCGGGCCTGGCGACGATCGCGATGACCCCAACAAAACGTCGTCGCCGGCGCACACGGATGCTCTCTCCCCACTTGCCAACGGCGAATGGACCGGCAGTATTAGCTTTATTGAGTGGCGAGGCGAAGTGGCGCTGCACGTGATAGGGGAGACCCCACTTGTGATGGCTGGCCAACAGGCTCGGAAGCTGGCGCTGGTTGCGATGCACAAGCACACAGATATGGCTGCGACAGCACCGAAGGACGTGCATGAAGATGAAAAGTTGTTTAACGAATTCGTGAGTTGGACGGCGCCCGATGGGAAGAAGCCGATCCTTCCCCGGTTGCACTTTGCTCGTGACCGCAGCATGTGCTCGGTTTTCCCGTCGCGGTCAGCATTAGCGATGCGCCAGGAGTATACCTTGACCACGAAGGAGATTTCTGGCGGCCTCAAGCTGCACTCATTCCCCATCCCGGTACTCATATGCAAAAGAAAAGGGTGTCTTTCGAGCGCAGGACTGACTTGTTGTGCTTTGTAGCTGTCGAACGCGTCGATGGAGACTCTGGCGAACGTTTTCCAAGTATGTGGGAGGAGCTTGTTTTTCCACGCGCTCGTGCTATCTGCGTTCTGCTCGAGAAGCAACACCTTTGGCCAGCGTATTCCTGCCGACAACGAGGAGGCTGTTCACGGTTCGTTCGTCGCGTACTTTGCTGGTAGTTGGGCAAGATCTGATTATTATTTGGCTGTATATGGGTGGTAGCTCGCATTAAGGTCGATGTCGCTGCCCCTGAGCGGATTACGATGAACACTGGTGACTTGTTGGGGCCCGGCAAGCAAGTGCTGATCGAAGTGAACGCGAAGCCCGACTGCTCGCTGGAGCTGAACGTTAAGTATCAGTCTGAGGCGAGTGCGAACCCTACGCTTCCACTGGAAAATGCTGCTACCCTTCAGAAATTGGCTGAAGCATGCCACTCGATTCCGCTCCTTACGTACTACGCATTGAAGCGCACGGTGCAAGCCAAGAACGGCCCGTCGGCTGCTGGTGGGGTAGGAGCCAATGGCGAAGACTGCAACGGTATCGCTGCGTTGGACGGCGATCTGTCAGTGTCCATGAAAATGGAGGGAGAAGGCATGCTGCTGGACGAGATGGATATGTTTTAGACTGCTTCCCAGGGCATCCGGCGAGGTATCTGCATCACTATGAAATTCCTGGCGCCACTGTGTTAGCGCGATAATGCATGCTGGATGTGAGAAGTACACGAACAGAATATTGGAATGGTTTATCTTGTGCTTTGTCAGTCTCCTCCGACGTCTTCGAGGACTGGTAACGCTTTTCTAGGAGCTACTGCCTGGGGCAGCTTCAAGCCTGGATTTGATCGAGTTCGTTCCTGGACCTGGGCCACTACTTCTGGGTCAGCTTGGTAGACGCGTCCGTCTACTCCAACCAGGAATCTGCAGTCAAGCAAAGACAAAGGTGAGTCAAACTTGTCGAAGTGGTCAAAACCTGAGGAAGCCAGAATCAACTCACCCCTCGCTCGCACTTTCAGAGAGCTGTCCAGATGAAGCCATGTTGGCTACTGTCCGCGGTGACAGGTACGGAGCACTGACCGAGTTGTTGTTGCTGAGACTGTTTGATCGGTTCCGCATAGCATTTTTGTCGATAGACCCAGCGCCGGCAGGAAGGACGAAGCCGCCACCGTACACCGGGGCCATTTGGAACGGATTCTTATGCGTGATCGGCCCGCCGGACGTAGTGGATGGGTCTCGAAGTTGGCTATTGCAGGACAGACACTTTTCACGGTCAAGACTCGGCAGCATTCCGGCGCGCTTCTGACCGCTATTGCATGCGTGCTGGTGTCCAGCTTGCTTGCCAGTGAGGAAGGCGCTCTCTGCGAAGTTGAGGGACTTTTGCGCTTGGACGATGGACGCGTTCATACTGTCCGAGAGATTCTTGAGCAGCGCAAGCATTTCGTCTTTGTCAGCCTTGGACTTCAGAGCTGAGAAGACGTCGTCGCGGTTCATCTTGATGTCTATGAAAGAGCGCAAGTTCTCTACCTGCTGGCGGACGCGCGAGTCGTACAGCACCTGCTCCTTGACCTCGAGTAGGTCCTTCTTGTCCGCCTTGCTCTCGCTCAGGTGGGTGACAAGCTGCTGCAGCTCTTGGCTTGCTCGCTTGAATTCATCCTCCTCACCCAGCACGGAGGCGAGCGCTTTGTCAAGCTGGTTGCAAATCTCCTCGTACTTGGACTCGATGATTTCGTCCACTCGAGTTCGGTCGGCCTTCTCCAAGAGCAGACGCTGCACGTCTTCGACTGCGCAAGTGTTGTCGTCCAGAGTGCGTCGAGTCTCGAGCATCATATCCTGCACGTTGCGGCCTTGTTTGATCATCTTGTCGGTGCAGTCGCGCAGAGCTTCATCCTTCCGGCGGTTGTCTTTCTCCACGGCCTCCATCCACATCGCCAGCGACAACTTGTTGTGGAGAATGTGGTCCGAGTCCAGGAAAAGCTCCTTTTGCTCCTCGTTGAGACGGTCTTCGATCTGCATCGCGAACTGCTTGGTCACCTCGTGGTCTTCACGGATCACGTTGAGCTTTTGCTCTGTCTGCACGACGAACTCGTTGTGAACCTCGTTCACCTTCTCGACACTCACCGCGACGCGGTGAATCTCCTCTCGGTTGGCTCGCACTTGGCTCGCCACGTCGTCGATCTCCTTGAGTTGTTCGGCCTGTTTGCTCTGCTGCACTTCCAGCTCGTAGACTTTCGTGTTCACGTCGTCCACCTGGCCCTGGACGGTGATAAGTTTCGAGTTGACGCGCTCCACGTGCTTGGCGGTGTTGCGAGCTTCCCGCTCCATCTCGGCCATCTTGTCCCGCAGCCGATCGAACTCGTCCACCATGTAGCGCATGGCTTCCGTCTGCATACGCAGAGCCTTGACCAAAACTTTCTTGGACACTCGCGGCTGCTCAAGTTGCGTCTTGCCTTCCAATTCCTGGCCTAATTTCTGCCACAGATCGGGGGTCCCGAGTCCGATCGAGGTCAATGCTGCATCCACCTCATTGCGTTGCATGGTAACTCGTTGCGAGCGATTTCTCTGGCAATGGAAAAATGTCATAGGCATGGACAAACCCCGTTTTCAGGTTGTATTTTTATCGGCTCAACTCGAGCGTTCCCGAAATTGATTATGGTGATAAGGAGTTCAAACTTTCAACTACTTTATATACGTAGTCGAGTTGCTTGCACGAGTCGAATTGCTGGGTGCTAGCTGGGTCGAACAGGTGAACCTTCGCTACGCAGCGCTAGGAGCGAGGCGTCCAGATGAATGACGCCGAGGAGTTTTCCGAGCGAGACGATGTACACTTGGGTCCAATTCGACATGGACGCCACTTTGTGAACGATGTGGAGATTCACTTCTTCCCCGACCTGAGCAAGATTTTGTTAGCCAGCGGGTTTCTTTTCTCTGATGAAGGTAAAATCAGTTTTACCTGAGGAATATAGCTCTGAACGGGGACAGAGGTGAACTCGAAAGCGCTGAATGGCGGCCCTAATTCCAGCTGTAACAGTAGCAACACAACGCCATTATGAGAACGTTGCATCACCTCGCTGCATCAAAGACCGCCTTGCCGCTCTCACCGTATTTGCAGTAGAAGATTCGTCCTTCTCCTCGGAGTTGAGCAGCGACAAGTCCTCCACTGCCATGATCTTTCTCTTGTCGATATCGAGAACCTTGGACACCAAATACTCAACCTGCTTTGTTACCTTCCGATGCTTGGAGGTTTTCATCTACGGCGCAGAGCATGTCAGTAAGCGTTGCTCGATGTCAATTAGCATTCAGCTCTTACTCGAGGTCGATTGACTGCAATAAATCTTGCGATCCCAACTTCTAGGTCATACCGCCGAATACACCCCTGCCCCATAACAACGATTAACATATTAGCCTCGATAAATCGTGATATTCGTGGGTGGATGGATAGCTTTACCAGCAAAATCCTGCTGTCGTTGCTGTCACAAAGCGGGAAGTACCCATCCTTCTTGTATGTGCTCTGCGTACACGAGTACAAATTCAGCGTCATTCCAAACCTTTGTGGGATCTGACTCTACGTACCAACGCCTGTATAGCTTCATCGTACGTAGTTTCTCGCGTGAATACTACGGGAACAGGATGCATGTGATCTTTGGCGAGTTTCTGGCCGAGGATGTACTCGTTCACGTCGTAGGATACCGCCTTCAGTCCTGCCCACTCCGCCACAATGTCATAGAATGACGGAGTAAGCATACTGCTGACAAAGTAGGCCACGATGCATGAGATCATGACCGGGAGCATGTGGCTAAGTTGCCCCGTGAGCTCGAACACGATCACAGCCGTGGAAACTGTTTGTGTCACGGAACCGGCGAAGCCAGCAGCGCCAACAACTGCATACGTAGCTGGGCTTTGCGTTGGGCTCCAGTACACCATTAGGATCTCTCCGTACAGTCTTCCCAAGGCCGCGCCCATCGTGAAAATTGGCCCAAAGACGCCGCATGAGATCGGCGCGCCGCACGGCAGCAGCGTTATAGCAAATTTCAGGAAGATGTAGGTCAGCAAAGCGGTTTGTGGGAAGTCGGAGATGACCCTCCACTGCGGAAAACTCAGGCCTTGGTCTCGGAACAACTCGTTAACCATGATCCGATCCGAAATCCGCATAACGCCCAGAGAAAAAGTGACCGACGCAGTTAACACGCTGATCGAAATCACGTGAAGCGCGCGTCTTTTAAGAGAAGGCTTTGTCATCCCGAGTTTCGCGAAAAGCTCCATCTGGGCATAGCGCATCACGCACATCATTTTACAATACAAACCTGCTGCAAGCTAAGCCATTCACGCGTTAGTGAGTGATGTACTAACATGCAGTGAGTGCTTTTAAAGGGGCTGCTTACCCCTGAAATCACACCTAAGAGCACAAACGCAAACATTTCCACGTCCAGCTCAAAGCCTGTGAAGTTGGTCTTCTCGAAAAGGAGCTCACTTTTGAGGACGGGGGCGACGCGAAAAACAAGCAAAGCAAAGGACGAGCAAATGACCCCCTCCCACAAACACTTGATCTCGTAGTGTCTCGCTGTAGCCTCGATGCTGAAGAGGACCGCACCGACTGGAGAACCAAAAGCGGACGTGACACCGGCTGCCACCGCTACAAGTAACAACAGGGTGACAAGACCGTTAGAACATGTCGGATGTCGTTGGAAGTAGGTAGTTTTGTTTTTACCTGCGCGAATGAAGTTGTAATTCGCTTGACCGAAGTTGGCTCGGCGGAACACTGGGATCTTCCCCATGAGGTATCCGATCATGGCCATGATCTGGGTGAACGGACCTCCGCGTCCAACCGACAGCCCGGAGCTCGAGCTGATCAACGTACCCAGCGTCTTGGCTACTAGTGTGCGGAATGAAAGCAGGTCGTCGGGGTTTTGGAAAACTCCCGCGAAGAGCCCACGCATGGTGGGAATCCCAGAGCCATCCGACATGGGCGTGATGTAGTGTCCGCAGCACGTCGAGAGCATGCCGAAGGTCACGCACCAGACTACCCAGATGAGGTAACCACCGAAAGAGAAGGCGCCCACCTCGTCGACGAGGTGGTGTCGGAATCGTAGGAACGAGCGCACCCAGCCATCGAACAAAAGTCCGTAGACTCCCGCGATCGACCCCAGGAGCATCAGGAACAGCCACGCCACGGGGGAATTCGGAAGCTGCTTGAATAGTCGAAGCGTGCGGAGAAGCCACCGACCAAAGGGATTCGTCTCCATTCGCCGCTTCTCCTGGAGCAGGTCGTTGAAGTGATCCACGGACGTGGCGCGCTGCCATGTGTCTGACAGCAAAAACAAACAAGTGGCATTACTTGACGCACTCTACCAACGAACGACTACGGGTAGACCCACCATAGTTGGCGCGCATGCTCCTGATCCTGCTAAAAGGTGTCGACCTACGGCAACGGATATGTGCTCTGACCTTTGGTCTCCGATCCGTTTTAAGGTGGAGGGGGGCACTACAGTTTTGGCAAAGATGTGTATTGGGCAAAGATGTGTATCGGGCAAATCCACCTCTCCTAGACGGGAGAAGATTGTCTGCAGTGAACGTACCAAACTACTTGAGGGCACATGTAGTAGTTCGGTTGCAGTAGTTCAGAAGAAAATCGAGTTACTGTCAATCCCTGGATCCCTTTTCATTTCCCCTTTCTCATTCATCATCAAGAAGACAATCAAGAAGAAGAGCGTATGGATGACCTGCAAGTGCCTGACTTCGCTACGTGCGATCCTCCCGAGCCAATGATACCTGCTTGCACAATACCCAAGCAAGTGATCGCGGCAATGACGGCTGCTGGCGCCAAGAAGGAACAATTGGAGGGAGAGAATTTGTACGTTCTGCGCGTTGATGGTGTGGATTCGGAAGCGTGGAATTTGTATGAAGACTGGGCTTGCTCTCTTGGAGAAGTTGATCCAATTGTAGTGGCTCACTACGCTCCACCGCTTCAATTACGGCGCACGCTTCTTTGCCCTCCGAATGCGTTGGTTGCTGATATTCTGGATGAAGCCAACAGTATCATCAACCTATTTGCGCCTCTTGTCATGGACGACTTCGCAGCAGGGATTCCAGCACTTCTCGCGAATTTTGCACCTCTTCCGGCTCCAGTGGCTCCGATCAACATCCACCACGCGAAAGCTGCCGTCACTGCCGTGCAGCGTGCGATTCGCAACCCAGGCCCAAACTTCCCGGTGATCAACGGATTGCACAGAGGACTCTACATTTGTCAAGTGGAGTTCACTTGGAGCGGTGTTGTGGTCGTTGTGCCGACCTACCGAATGTGACATCAGCGATAATCGTACGATCAGAAGTTTTCATTCATTTCAGTCCCTTTGCCCTAAGAAATTGGCCCAAGATGTCTCGGTGCGTACTTGAGCCCCATTTACCCTGTGGAGTTGCATCCCAACTCCGCATGCAAATCTTTCAACCAGAAAGTCCTTAAAATAAACAGACAAATTGATGAAGTCACTTCTAGCAATCGAACAAAAGATCATGGTAGGCACTACTTCACTGTTTTGGCAAAGATATGTACTTGACGAAGTGGGCTCAATACCGATAACCTTCTCCCGTCTAAGAGAAGTGGATTGGGGGCTCTTCCTTGCGCAGTTTGGTGAGGGACGAGTCCAGATGAATGACACCGAGCAGCTTGCCGAATTTGACGACGTACACCTGCGTCCAGCTAGAGATAGAGGCCAACTTGTGCACGCGGTACAAGTTGACGTGTTCGCCAACCTACGAAGGACAATAAGTTAGCCCCACGTACGGCTACATCCAAGCCATGGACAACATTCTGCAGGTATCTAACCTGGACAGGGTAACTTTCCACTGGGACTGACGTGAATTCGTATTCGTCAAATGGAGGGCCCAGCTCCAACTGAACAAGGAACCAAGCGTCACTATAAGATGAGCAACACCCCTAGCTAAAATCACAATAGCTTACCATGCTTGATGTAGACGAAGCATCCTTTGGCTGGAAGTTCAGAAGGGATAAATCTTCCACCGCCGCGCTTTTCATCTTGTCGAGGTCCAGAACTTGGGAAATTAGCTCCTGGATACGCTCCGTTACCTTCGGAGTTTTTGCATCAGGCATCTGCAGTGTGGAACACCAGAAGTCACTATGTAAATCGCGGTGCTTCTGTCGCATTAAGCAAACTGTCAAGGAAAACCGACCCCACTACGATGGATGGCGAGAAACCTCGCAATTCCCACTTCCAGATCATAGCGTCGAATACAGCCCTACAATCGAAACAACAGAGAGCACGTTAGAATCTGTGTGGATCGTACGTAGTCTAACGCTCTACAGCTCACTAGTAATAGTTTGTTCTCAACGTTGTCACAAAGTGGGAAGTACTCCTCCTTCTTGTACGTGCTCTAAAATGCATCATCAATAGGGAGTGAGTACGCAGTAAAAATGCACAACTTCCACACACAAACGTACAAGGGCCTGGATTGCTTCCTCATACGTGGTGTCACGAGTGAATACAACGGGTACCGATCCCATATAATCCTTGGCAGCCTTCTGACTCAGTACATGCTCATTGAAGTCGTAGCAAACTGAGTTCATCCCAGCCCAGCTCGCCAAAATGTCGTAGATGGAGGGAGTGATCATTCCACTGACGAAGTACGCCACAATACAAGCTACCATGACAGGGATCATGTGGCTAAGCTGACCGGTAAGCTCGAAGAAGATGACCGCCGTTGACACCGTTTGCGTTGCCGAGGCTGCGAAGCAGGCTGCTCCGACGACTGCATACGTTGCTGGCGATTGATTCGGACTCCAAACTTCCATTAGCGTCTCGCCGTAGAATCTCCCGATAGCCGCGCCCATCGTAAACAGCGGCCCGAACACACCACAAGACATTGGAGCTCCACACGGCAGTATACTCGTGACCAGCTTCAGAACGAAGTACACAAAAAGCGTGGTGTGTTTACTATCCGTGAACTGAGTCCACTGTGGGAAGCTCAGTTCCTGGTCACGAAACAATTCGTTCACCATCAACCGATCGGAAATACGCATGATGCCAAAGGGAAAAGTGATGATCGCAGTAGCTAAGCAGATTGAGATGATGTGGAATGCACGTCGCTGCATAGATGGTTTCGTCAGGTTGAACCTCTCCAGTAGGCGAACTTGTACACTTCGTAGCGCCAGTGCCATCTTACAGTACAGACCAGCTCCAATCTGCAAGGGGGGGGGGGCACAGAAATATAAAGTGAGCGATCGAGATTGCACAAAAGAAGAACCTACAATACGAAGTAGTATTTACTTACACCTGTGATGACTCCCAGTAGCACGAATGCAAACAGTTCTTCATCCATGTCAAAGCCACTGAAGTTAGTGCGCTCGAAGAGAACCTCGCTTTTCATGAATGTGATGATGTGGAAAACCAAGATGCAGAAAGACGAGCAAATGATGCCTTCCCACAGGCACTTGATCTCGTAGTACTTCGCCGTCACTTCAATTCCAAAGAGAACCCCTCCCAACGGTGACCCAAAGCTTGCTGTCATACCACATGCCACCGCTACACAAAACTCAACAATTCAGCACAACTAGACAAAAAAGGAGAGCTCGCAGTAATCTCACACACCTGCACGGATGAAGTTGTAGTTTTGCTGTCCATAATTCACACGTTGAAACAGCGGGATCCTCCCCATCAAGTATCCGATCACGGACATGATGTGAGTAAATGGCCCCGCACGGCCAACGGATAGACCGGAACCGGATGAGAAAACGGTGCCGAGGGATCTCGCAACAAGTGTGCGGAACGACAAAGTGTCTCCGGGGTTTTGAAACACGCCAGCAAACAGCCCGCGCATTGTGGGGATGCCAGATCCGTCCGACGCAGGTGAAATGAAGTACCCGCAGCAGGTTGCGAGCATGCCGAAGCCCACGCACCACATTGTCCAGAGGATGAAGGCGCCGAACGAGTATTCTCCTACTGCCTCCACCATGTGACGTCGAAGTGTCAAAAGCGTACGCACCCAACCGTCAAACAAAAGTCTGCATCGCATTGCCAGTACGTAAAGCGATGGTTAGTGTCCAGCAGCGGATTCGGACTTTCAGCAGAAATGGGGTTACCCATAGACTGCGGCCAGTGAGCCAAGTATCATCAGATACAACCACGTGACTGGAGAGTTGGGGAGCTGCTTGAACAAGCGTAGTGACTGCAAACACAGTCGTCCAGCAGCGCTATTCTGCAAGCGTCGTTCGCCCCGAGCCAACTTGTGGAAGTGCTCCACCGAGGTGGCTCGCTGCCATGTATCTGCTCGAAATGAAGTTGTTTGATCAGGGGCACAGCTGCATAACCAACGATACCGAGACTTACCGTACGTGGCGTGCATGCCGCCTGCTAAATGCTCACAGCCGGAGTCAATTTATCAGTGGTTGGTGGTCTCTTCCTTTGCCGAAAGTCGCAGTCGAATGAAGCGACGCAAGGACGTTATGCACATGGCGGTTGAGATTCACCGAGCCTTGGTTTGGATTCAAGCACGAGAACGAGTCGGTCGCCAGATAAACTACGTCGAACCTTATATAACCCACCGATAGGCCAAAGTCCGGCTTGGCAGGATCAACGCACAAGCAGCAACACTTCAGTTCTTACTCCGATGACTTGAGAGACCAAAGTCGCACGGTCTCGTCGTCACTTGCACTGGCGATCACGTTGGAATGGACGGGGTGGCGCGCAACCACGTTCACGACGCTGGAGTGCCCGTCAAGTTCGGTCGCCCGTTTGCCGCTATCTCGCTGCCACACATACACTTTGCCATCTGCATACACACGCGGACGCGTAAGTACAAAGGAATGCAACCATTCAGGTGATGAGTAGCCGCGTGTAGCTTCGTACCTTCGCTTCCACAAGCGACAAGCTCAGTGTGCGCACCAACGAAACATGGGCGGAGCACGTATCTCTGCTCGCGAATTCCGCGATATTTGGCTACTACTGAGCCTGTCGCGACTTCCACACAGACAACTTGCTCTTGCTTCAAAAGGTTCATGAGGAGGAACTCTCCAGATGGCGAAATGCTGAGGCAAGAGATGAGGTGTTCCGCTTCGAAGAACAACTCGTCCGACTTGTGAGCGATGTCGTACACGCGAATTTCGTTGCCCGAAATCAGCACGAACACCTTGCTCTCGTGTGGGTGCACCACCACGTCCAAAACTCTTCGGCCACTCCACTGGTACACAATGGAAGCCTCACTTGCATTCTACACGAACGAAAAGCAGCGCAGGGGTTACTGGTGTACAAACAACCTTAACCGGCTTCATGAGAAGTTTAGAAGACGCGCGTACCCACAAGACCAGAGACTTGTCAGTGCTACCACTCACGAACTGACCCGCGCAAGGCAGCCACTGCATTTTCGTCACCACTCCACCTGGGTGCTGAAAGCGCTTCTCACACAGACCACTCTGCATCATGTACACAATTTTTTAGTAGGAACGGACACAGAGAGAGAGACACTTGCAGATTCGAACAGCCAGACACACCATTCGATCCCAGAGCTGGATGGTGCTGGAGCGGCTCCCACTGGAGAGCAGGAACCTGCTGTCGGGAGACCAAGCCAGGCAATCTGCTGGGCCCTCGAGGCTCTGCAGGACGTGCAGAGGCTTCGACGCGTGCTGCATCGCCCCACGAATCACGCATTCAACACAGAGCTCAGCACGCAGCAACAGTATCACAAAACAAGCACCCCCCTCCTCCAGCTCTCCGCCTCGTCACCTGTGCCGGGCGTCCATAGCTCACGGCCTCCTCGTCCAGCTCCA
>JAHQIV010001348.1:0-12239 GCA_030463285.1 Phytophthora europaea
TTCGTTACTACACTATGATTGGGTAATTTAGCCCTAACCCGCTTTCACTCCATGTGCGATATCGCCATATCGGAGAGTAAAACCTCGTTTAGGCTAGATCAATTTGGAGGCCTATAACGCATTATATGGGCTATTCCTTTGTAGAGCGGTGTTGCCAATCTAGTCCTAGGGCTTGTGTAACAGTGCGGTGAATTATCGCTAAAAATTGACAGAATTACGACATTTAACCTTACACCACCCTCACAGCTATCAGGGAAAAGCTCGATTACCATTGCAAAGACACCGCGTTTGGGCCAACTAGCACGGCAGAGGCATGCGTTTATCGTGAGCTTTCGATTGGTGTGCTCTGTGTTTTCTAACTCTATATACTTCGCGTGCTATGTCAATAATATCCTAATGGTCATTTTACGGTGGACCAGAGAAGTACTAATAGGGAGAGTACACAGGTCGAATAAGTAGAAAACGATAAAACCTGTAGTTCGCTGAAGTGCAAATGAAAAGGCGTCGGATGAACTATACGCGCGCAGATCAAATCCGTTGGTCATAGATTGATACTTAGTACTAGTTTGAATTTTGCCTAATAAGGTGGTGATGACTTAGACTAATATTATTATTATACTAATGTCAACATATTAGCTCGAATTTGAATGGATAACAAGCAGTGGCTTGCAGTGTATCTAGATAGTCTGCTGGCTTGGCAGCCCGCGGTCGGCAAAAGAGATGATAGAAATATCTGATTCGTCAACTCATTCCGAACGTGTCTGCGGCGTAACGTCCGAGCGCCAGTGGAACACTTTAGTATTCATTCCTCCCGCGTCGGTGGAAAGTCGCACAAGCCGTTTTGACGACAAGGAACCTAACAACGAAGGTGAGGTGCGCCACAATTATAGATTGTTCGACACACTTTGGATTGGTCTTACAAAGTTGTAATACAAACCAGTACGATAGTATTAATAATATTATAGTATAATACTTTTACTGGAGAGCTGTCAACACACACACTATTACTCGTGTGAGTTTGCCTTCTTGGCCAGGTCTTTCGACCTAACAAGGCGATGATATCACTTAGAGCTGCAGCGAGTCTACCACTTCGAGCTGCTGTGGCTATGTTGACTAACGGTTTGGCCTTGACCTTGAGGCCGAGGATGGTGAGGCGTTTGTGTGGTGCCCCAGGAGCTGGTTCACCTTGGCGTGAGCCACCTGCAATGTTGCCCGAGTGGAGTCCAAGTGGAGTAGATAAATTATTTATTAAGGTGATATTTGGTTTCACCGATATATAATATTGAATGTGCAAATAATTATTTCTTTTTGCCGACTACTATTTATCATGGGTAGTTTGTCCTAATACAGTGGTGCACCTCGTTTTTGGCCCCGGTATATTCATATAACCTGCACAAATTTATGATTACGCTTAATGCATTGCACAAGCAGCCTGCCCATCTCCCTCAGCTCAATTACCCTCAACGAGGCGACAATCCCACCGCTCAAATCATGACGCCAAACGCCTTGATACAAATGCTCAGTTTAAATTTTGCCTTGACACGTCTCCCATCTGCCTACTCTACCCTGAAAAGGAAATCTCGTGCAAGAAGGTTGCTGCTGAGCCGTCCTGGACGCTACCTCAACTCATGAAGTGGGGCCCTCAAAAGTTCCAAACCTTAGTCAAGCGCTCCACTCTCCAAGGCCTTGCCCCGCAAACGCCACGGCTCTTCCGCTGGAAGACTGGACGTATGTATCGAAGAAAACTACCGAATTCGGAATTGTTGGGGCCATTCAGGTATTACATCGAAGATGGGTGTGCGCTTTTTACTTAATTAGGTTAGTTGAATCCATTACATGCCGCCACTCGCCCCATCTCCGTTTTTCTTCACATTGGTTGTGCTGGTAGATTTAATATGGTCCACCCCGCCGAAAACGAGGTGCACCACTGTATTCAGTGGATGGGTCAACATACTATTATAATAGTTTTAGAATAGAGGTTATTATATCAAGAAGGCAACAATGTATGTGTATCCCACATATCTAATATCGGATGACGGAGGGTATGTAGTATGTTTGTATTAGCCCCTCGTTTGACTCCTGGGATGAAATTTGTATCGAATCGGTACCTATTTTATGCGTTCTGAATTAAGTGGCGTCACCAATAGAACGAGGAAGACTCGGATGCTGCTGACGTAGTCGTGATACTGAAAGAGGGCTCGCACGCGCTGCGTTGAGTACTTGCCTTGCAACTCGACTTGTGTAGCGCAACCAGTTTTGTTGCCGTGAATGCAGCTGTTGCGTGCATTTTGGCGTCGTCGTGGTAATAGCTGAATAAACAGTAATTCATCGTCCAATTCGCAGGAACTATATGTGATGCTACCAAAAATAGCCCAAAGAGTTATAGTGCTTCCCGTCCAAATTTGCCATTTTTGGCGTGGGTTCTGTTCGTGAAAAATGGATTCTGAGGGGAAAATCAATTCACGCCGCTGATAGCATATCTCGAGTGGGCTTATCGTTGTTTTCCTCTTAGGCATTCGAAAGTTCTATTGCATGGATAATCTCAAGATATCTAGGCTCACAAACAGAAATCCTGGATAAAATAATAGACTCCCAACTAAAACGCAACCGAACTACTATAGCCGAATCGACATCCAGCAATTTGTGCCCTTCCCATGCTCTCTACCGGTTTACAACCTAGCTCGAACGCAACTTTGCGAGGCGCAATTGTGGTAACCAGCTTGCAAAGAATCCATTGTATTCGTTTTGTTTTTTATTCCAGGCAAGTGCGCCAAGGTACATACATCGGAAGAACCTCGCTGGGGAACTTAGCAGTAGTAGAGACCGCCAAAAAGCATGCCAAGGCCGCAGCTGCCGCCGTACAGACCAGCACCGAACATGTTCCAGTAGCCCAGCGGATAGGCCCAGCCAGGGTAGCCGCCGCACGTGAATCCGAAGCGGTAGGGACCGAATCCGCCCCAGCCACCCCAGTTGCCCCAGCCACCGCCGAGACCCCAGTCACCGCCGAGACCCCAGCCATATTGCTCCTGCTTGTCGTCCTTGTTGGTGTCGCCTCCTTCTTTGGCGGCGATTGCGGCGGCGGCACCGGCAGGCGGGTCGATCATCTCGGTGGTTCCTGTGAGCGTGACACCATCAGGCAACTCGGACGCTTGCACCTTCTCGAGCGCTTCGGCGGCTGTCTTCAGGGCCGGCTGGGCGACGGTAGGTTGGTCGACGGCGGCGACGACACCGACGACGGCAAGTACTGCGACTAGGAATGTGCTGAGTTTCATGACTGCGTTGCGTTACGTTGCTGAACCTGGAGACCGGTCGGTACTCGACTTGCTCAAGTGGAGAAAAATCGTGCTATGAATGCGATGATAGTGGGCGAAGTTGCATGAGGTCCGCTTCGGTCGTGGATGCTCGTCGTGTTTCTCGTGCTGGTTCGGCAAAGTCTCTGCATTTGCAGACGAATTCTCCGATTGAAGCGGTTGTGATTGACGAACTTCGCGTCAACGCTAGCACACTTTCCGAGTAGATCGGATGCATTGGCGTTGGTTTACGTCCATCAAAAGGTCGGCGCAGAGTAAACGTGAACTGAGTTTCCCCTGGTGGAAGAGAACCTTTACTGATGTTATTCGCTAACTATAAAGGCCTGTACATGCATATTCTTTAGGCACTGCCTACTCGATGTTGCCACAGTGGGCGTAGTTCTTGGTGGCTTGATGCCTAAGTTCTGGGGAGCTTGAAGCTCAAATACTTGGAGGTGTTTGACATGTTTGGACACATGAGAGGTCACCAAAGTCTCCCATGCTGTTGAGTCCTTCCTTGTACTCCTCTTCTCAACTGCACTTCGAAGTCGACACGCCTCAGCGAAGCTGTCTAAACTGGTTGGGGCACTTGGGAGGAAACGCGGATCCGTTGACCAAGTGTCCGGGGTTAGTACACGTACCTGAAAATGGGAAGGCCGTTGCTACCATCGTAGCTAACACACGCCGCGCGGGGACAGGGGGCAGAGGGCCCGGAGACCGGAACCGATTCACCATGTCGGATGTTACCCGGTCTAGAACGAGTCTTGCCTGGTCCTGCCATCTTCCGATCGCCGAAGTTGACAAACTTGTTTCCTCCATCATACCGTGGGGCGTACCCTTGGTTTTCACAAATCTAAAGGTGGGTACTTTACACCCTGGACGGCATTCTTTTGCATCACGGGAAGCAACGAGTCTTGCTGAAATCCATCAAATACAAATATCGGTATTGGCCACTACTGGAGCGACGCCCTTGCCTGATCGGAGCAACGTGCTGGGAATGGAACTTGGCAAACTTACATTGAGCTCTACTGTACCTGTCTCCGTCATTCGTCGATGTAACGAGTCCAGACCTTAACACAATTCTTAGGTAACGACTGGCCAATCAATCATGGAAATGTAGCCATCTTGGTGCATAGTGTCGTCGGCGCCACCCGTTCCGGCAAGTGACAGTCCGCCGGCTCGACATTTTGGTTATCAGTCGGGAAACGGAATCGTCAGCCGTAACGCACCCGCGAGTGCTATGGAGGTGGCCAAATTGCGTCAAGATCTGACCCAATGTTGGTTGGCGGAGTCTCTGGTGCAAGTGCTTGAGCGGGTGGCCACTCAAACGTGTCGAGTGGTTAATCTCGCGTTGGCGTCATTGGGTGATGCGGCTGTTGCTGAGCAAGGAGCTGTGCTGTCCGAATTGGTGAAAGGTTTCTTGCGGCAGAACGAGGCGTTGGCAGCCATCGGTTTGTGCTACAGCCACGTGAACGACATAAATGAACTACAACAATGGACGTCCAATGGCTGTATCAACTTCACGGATACTTCGACTGGAACGATGTTCATCATTTACGCGCCATGCAAAGATGAAGTTGCAGTGGATATGGTGAAGACAGTGTCAGAGCTGAAGGCTTTGGAGGGATCCGTGTTGCTTGTACTGCATAATCCAGCTGGACATTTGGGGTTAGAAGCAAGTAGCAGAGTGATGGGTAGTTCCTCTACGTATTATCACCTAGAACATGTTGCAGCAGGGAGAAGCTGGAAGACGAATCTCAAGTTCATCACTCAGCCGTTGGATTGTCTTCGAGATCAATGCGGTTGGCACTTCGTGGTGGAGATCGTTCGATCTACAGGAGCGACTTTTGGAGCAGCACGAGCAACGATGTTTTCGACGATAAACCGGTTGCCATTCCAGCTCCTGCTGCTCATATTGCGATGGAGTCACTTCCACCCGGAGATCGTGCGTGCTTGTGCCAAGAAGCTCCGAAGACAAACACAACTTATCCCACACGCACGTGTGCGCCAAGAACTTGCAGACTTACAGGTGCGAGAAAGTGAACTGTGGAGTGGAGTGTACCCGACTACAGACCAAAAGGACGAGAATTCAGCGGCGTACGAGAAGCAGGAACAAACGTCGTCCCTCTTGTTCCTAGACACACGAGCGCAGTCTCAAGTAGAGGCATCGAATAAGCTCAGTCGACTATCCGAGTGCTGTCTTTGGGATACCCAAAAGCAGTTTTACAAAGACCAAGGAATTCGTGCGTGGAGCTCGGGTGCCATCCCCTTTGGTGTGTCAAGTAGCTCCTTCCTCGCTGCAGCCTACGCGCGTATTGCTGTCGACTTTCTGCTTAGCAACGCCGATCGTGTCAGACCCTCATTCACTGAAAATGGGTCGCCTAACTGCTTCGTGTGGGAAGCAGCCAGCGGCTCGTGCAAGTTCCTGCACTCATTCATGTTGCATTTTACGGAGCTCGTGGCGGCCGACGATGAGTTTGAAAGGCGGGGGTTAGTGCCGCTCGTCGTAGCGACGGACTTGAGCGAGCAGGTGCTGAGTTCTCGACGGCAGATGACTTGCTTTCGTCCGTTCATCGAGCGTGGTCAGCTGGACTTCGCACTCTTCGACACGACTGAGTTTATCCATGGGAATTGTTCCAGCTCCAAGCCTAAGAAGACGCTGGAGTTAGTGCATGCAGGACGGCAGTGGAATGTCGGGAGTGACGGTCCCGTTGCGTTGATAGGCAACTATTTCCTCGATTCACTTCGCGCTGACATATTTACCGTAGCCATCCAGCAAGATAATCTCACGCGCAATGGTTCAAGCCCCAGCGGTGGAAGTTTAAGCGAGCGCATCGTGATTCAGGCAGCGCTTCTTGATAAAGACACATCAAGTATCGCCGATATGGAGATTTGCCTTCAGCCTATCGAAAATCCAAGCACTCGAGCAGTTTATGAAGATCCCCGACTGAACGCCACACTCGTGCAAGTACTAGACCAGTTCCGATCTCGAGTCGGTGCTTGCTCCCCTTCACCTGCAGAGTCAGCCTCATCGAGTGGGTTGGTTCTGTTTCCTGTTGAAGCGTTTGAGTTCCTCCTCACGCTGTTTGATCGGGTCGGCGAGGCGGAAGTATTCCCCATTGCCATTCTGGCTGGAGACGCGCGCTTTTCGTTCCGAGACGCCATCTCAAGCGCGTTCATCACTACCAAAGCCACCAAAGACGGTTCAACTGAACGCGTAAGTCTAGAGCTACCTCAGCTATCTCCTCACCCAGACTGCTTTTGCCTTCCTGTGGACTTTGAGATTTTCAAGCTATTCATTGAGCACCTCAACTCCAGCGATACCATCTCTGCGAGTTCGGAGCTTGTCTCCGCGCCAGCAAGTGACACGTTTGACGTATTTTTCGCCACCATCAAGACACGGAAAACTGCTCACAAACAGGACAATGCTATCACGAACTCGTTGACCTCAAGCTTTAAGCACCAGTTTTCGCGCTTCACACCCGGCGACTGCGACTTACTGTGGGGTATGATGAGTTTCGACGATGGCGCGCGGTGTTTTTCTACCGATACACTCCTGGCGTTGCTCGCCCAAACGGGCTGGGACTTCGACTTGTTTGTTGTGTTGAAGTGGGAGCTGCTGAACCGGTTGAGGCGGCAAGAAGATGGCTTGGAGACCGAGTGCTACCAGCAACTCCTGGTCGAAGCAGGCATCAAATCCTGGCGAACATTTTACCACATGGAGCAGCAAAGTGAGACGGACATCACCACACGAGGGATACAACTGCAACTAGCGCGCTGGTTCTATCGTAAGGCGAACATCGTCCAAAAATCCTATCGACCGAACCTCACTTTGACTTGTTTTCTGATGTCCGTGCTCAACAGAATTGGAAGCTTTCGACAGCGTACTAGAAGTACTGAAGCCCTGGCGAGACGAGGCTCACAAAGACTTCAAGAGCTCGGATGATGCAGGCGTCTTCTACCTTCTTGGGGTAATTCCTCAATCGGTTGCTCGAGTTTTGCCAAAGTTTTTATCCTAACAATTTGCTTTTGTGTGTTGACTGTATATCATATCCTAGCTGACAAGTTTGCGGATGGAGGAATACTGGACTGGTTTATCTTTCTTCCGCCTTTGTGCTCGTCTGGCTCCGACAAAACTCAAATATCAACGCCAGGTTGCACGCACGTTAGTAGCTCTGCAGACCTTGAGATCTGCGTCCAACAGCCTGACGGAGCACGCTCCTCCTAATACGACTGCATAGCAAAGAATAGAAGGATGCAGTTTGAAAATTGTCTATGAATTGTTTTAAGTAGTTTAGCATTTTCTTCCCGTACATGATTTCTCGATGGACATCTACACGTACACACACGGCTCCGGTTTCGGCCAGAGCAGCTTGACATTTACAGCATCTTCATTCTTGCCTCCACGGTTCAATCTATTTCTCGAGGCTCGAAGTGTTCGCGTGGTATTCCTGAACAACCTTTGCGCAGGCCTTGGCTCCATCAACCACGACAATCAACTGGTCGCTGAGTGGGGTTTCATCGGTGGAGTCAGGTGTAGCCGCTTTTTCCTACAAATACGACAACAACAACATGTTAGCTAGTGAAAATACAGACTAACGCAACTAGCATGAACATACCTTGAAGTGGAAGACGAGCGAGTTGTCCAGGTCATCCCGTTCGGCCACCTTTACGAGCGATGTCAACGGCCGCCACTCCTCTACCAATGCGAAACCCTCGCGAGTAGCTGCCATCACATTCAGCACGACGAGCACTGAAGGGGTGACAACAAGCTCTCGCTCCCCTAGTCGGCTCAACTGTTTGTGCGAATCTTCGTCCTGCTCTTCGAACTTCGTCGCGCGGTAGAATCTAAAGTATTTGTGTGCCTCGCTGGACGAGGACTTCCAGCTTGCCAGATTTACCTGTCGCGACGAAGGTAGTTCCAGCTCGATTCGTTTCCTGTCTTCTTCCTGTGGTTGTGTTTCACCGTCTTCTTTGGTATCCACTGGGGCTTCGTCGGATTGAATTTCGACTTGAGGGTTGTTCGAGGAATGCGAGCGACGTCTCAAGCGCGATGCCACAGCAACTGCTTTGTCCAGAATCGTGCTTCCAGTCCGCAGCGACGAGACTTGAGGCGCCGATGTCGGTGCCGAGACCGATGACCGCTTCTTTCCGCTGCTGATTTCAGGACGAGTAGCGGTAGGCTCCCAATCTTCGTCACTGGAGGAGCTGTTCGTCGCCATTTTACCACTAGCAAGCGTACGACAGCTCTCGCTGGACTCGCTGTAAGAACTCCACTTGTTGTCCTCCGTACCGCTACGAATGCGGAACAGGTAAGGAGTGTTCACTTGCAGCCCCGTGACAGTGTACTTGAGTGTATCTGCGTCAATGTCGGGCTTCAGTGTCCACCACATTGCAGCCAGGCGATCTTTTACGTACTGAATCTGGTACTTCGTCACGCCGATATCATTCACCGGATCCCATGTAATGATGACTTCTGAGCTTGACGCGGGGAACACCTGTAAGATACGGGGCGCCACAGGTGCATGCGATGACAGCGTCGTGCTGATGCCGCTGCTACTGCTAGCAGCAGTAGATACCATAGAGCTAATCGAAGCGGCACTATTGGAGTTTGCATTATCTTCCAGACTTCCGCTGCCGATTGTGCTGGGTGGAGTTATGCCATGCGAGCTGAGGAATGATTGAACCATGGACTTGGCCTGCTCTTGCAGCGAAGGCCCAATTTCCTCAACTGTAGACTCGGGAAGTCGCTCCAGGACCACGTCGCCATCGGGGGTGTTTTCAAATGCCCACACACCGTCAGCATCGTCGTCTGCTTCCCTCTGACCATTACGAAGCAGTACCAATTCGCCTGCGTTTCCCTCGTATTGTCTTCCATCCTCCATGGTTTCGTCACTGCTACCAAACTCAAGGCGAACAAAAATCTGATTGGTACCTGGGCACACAAGTCTCTCAGACCCTCGGATCATCATACCCTTCTCCAGTATGATGTCCAGTATTTCAGCATTAAAGTATGGCCGGCGACGTGCTCGTAGCCCGGCAAGCACGCGATAAAAGAACCGACCGCGCTCGACGTATTCAGGGCTCACACCCGGGAGGAAGATTGCACTCGTGAGCTCATCTCGACTTACACCTTTTGGCGTCACGGTTCCTGACATTGGTGTTGATGTACCTGCTGTTCGGTCATCCAGCGTTTTGATGGAACCACTGGACAGACTGTAAGGTCCCCATCGCTGGCCATCTCCGCAACGCACTCGGAAAACAAGCGACTCGCCCGGGTCAAGCCCGACCATGGTACCATTCGTCTGATCCGTGATACCTGTTGAATTCATCTCGGCTGTCGTTCCCTCCTGCTTCATGGCTACGGGAAGCCAAGGATTGAACTCATCACCCGATTGCTTTGCAAACTGGAGCTGATAGCGCGCCGCCGATAAAGGCGCAACTGACGCAGGCAATTTGTCCCACGTGATGCAAATTGAGTGTCGCGTTGCACTCACTAATGTCGGCGCCAGAGGTGGAATAGCAATTGCGTCCGACGCATTATCTTCATTGTCCTTGTGCGTACTCACTGGCGTTAGAAAGCGCAGCACTAGCGGTCGAGAGGCTTCGATCACCAGCTCAATGACACTGAGAAACCCGACGTCCTCTAAGCTTTCTCCATTAATCGCAACGAGTAAATCTCCGGTGTTGATCAACCCAGTCGCGGATGCCTGGCTGTCCGGAACCACGCTATCAACGACGGCTTGATATTTCTTCGACGTTCGCGACTTCTGAAACAGGATCCCAATGGGGCCTGGTTTTAGCTCCACATCGATTGTAGCCCCGCTACTTTTTTCCGCAAGTTCATCAGTGTTCACGCGTACCTCAACCCAACCCTCCTCATTCGAAGCATTCTTCTCCTCGGCGACATTTTTCGCCTCAACAGACACGTTGCTGTTGGTCCGGGCAATAGAATTTGAGGTCGATGATACTACATCTTTGGCTGCAGCTTTGAGGAACATAAGGCGTTGGGACAACGTCGATACAGCAGAACTCGTCGTGATCTTCGTTTTCGTCTTCTTCACTTCCTTTATCTCCATCACTTCTTTCACTTCCTTGGAGGTACTGCTGCTTGGAGCTGATGAAAATGCCGTGGCCGTAGTTGTCGTTGTAGTCGAAGAGCTGCGGCTGCTACTCGTTTCAGATATGTCAGTGCGTGTGCTACCAGGAGCTTCCGCCACAAAATCGTCATGTGATGGTGCTCGGGAACGATTCAGGCCAATCTTAGCGAGCAAATTGAATCCTCCCGAAGACGAGCTGCCACTTGAATCAGGAGCGGTCGCTACCTGCTCAGTAGTCGGTACTGGTAACGGTGACGACACAAGAAGCTGCTCCTGCGCGAAGGTATCCATACTTCGGATATTCCTTTCCAGCTCGTCAAACCCTCCATCGAGCCGGCTTACGAACTTGAAACCCTTTTGCAAGAACATGAGCACGAGACGAGTCACGGAAACGTGCTCCGCATGCACCTTTGATGCCCCACTACTGCCAATTTCGCTGGCTAATGCGCCAGGCTCTCCAGGACTCTGCTTCCGAGATAAGGCAACGGGTTCCATTGAAGTCGAAGACGACGGGAGTGTATCTCCAGCGACTTCTCCTGCGACACAGCCTTCACCCGGCTTCTGAATCGAATCTTGTATTGGCGGATGCTGTGATCTATCGCTCGAAATGACTCTGGCCAAGCGCGCGATTGTGGTCAGTGCCCCGTTGTTGGAAGACGACCTCGGCAGGATCGAGGGCGAATCAACCGACGGACCAACAAAGCAGAAGTGGCAGCCTTTCATGTGTGAGAAGCCCTTCATGAGTCCATCGAGAGCGTCTGGCTTCGACATGATGCTGGGGTCGATGTGGTGTGAGAGGCTCAAGTGTGACTTGTGATACTCTTCCCCTGGCCGACAATCCAGCACGATAAACTTGAGTGCAGTGGATTCCTCTCCGTCGTCAGTTCCAGATGAATACAACTGCGGAGGTTGGTCACTGCTCGGTGACAGCAATGGATTGAGCGAGTCGTCCCCACTCGTGCGTTCTTCTAGTACCACCGGAGCAGCTGGGGCGACCACCGGCATGCACTTCTGCTTCACTTTCGTCGCTAGCCGATCCAGTAAGTTGCGCACCAGCTCCTCCGGGTACACCTGCAAGCTGGAGCAGGCGTACAGTTGCTCGAGGAACGGGATCATCGCGTCCGTAAATCCGCCATAGCACACCGAGTACAAGTCGCGCTTGAACGAGCGCGGCGTGGACTCGGAAATCGCGAGCGCACTCGCGCACACCTGCCCCAGCTCCTCACGAGAAGAAAACGTCAGCGAGCTGAGCACTTGGGGCAGCATGGCGATATCCGCTTGCAAAATCCTCTCCCTGTTCGCCGCCACGAGCGCGTAGGCCACAAAGTGCAGCAAGTACGGGTCTTCCTCCAAGAGGAAAAAGTCCCAGAGATAAAACACGCACTCGGGCGACAAGGAGCGCGCGAAGAGCGTCATGAACCACGGCGTCACGTAAAGCTCCGGGGTCATGTCATGCTGGTCCAGATAGTGGCACAACTCGGGGTCGTGGTACAGCATCAGCAGCTTGTAGAGCTGAAACGAGCACTGCAGCGACCGGAACTCCTTGTCCACGAACACGTGCGGCATGAACCTGTCGATCAGCGCGTAAAAGCACTGGAACACGACCCCCTCGGCCAATGGCGTGGGCTGCTCACACCCTTCACGCTGCTCTGTGAGCAGCAGGAATGGGGCCAGCACCTCGTTCATGCCCTGCTTGTACCGGATGCTGCGGCACTTGCAGTAGTACGTGAGCAGCTTGACCACGAGCTCCACCGTCTCGGGCTGCTGGAAGCGCGGCTCGTTGCCGCGCGTGCGCGCCGCGTCCGCTGCGATCACGCGCTGGTTGTCCAGGTCTTCTTGGACCTGCAGG
>JAHQIV010001349.1:0-12230 GCA_030463285.1 Phytophthora europaea
GTTGCTGGGCAGCAGCCGCATCACGAACTGCTGCGCGAGGGGCGGGAGCGCCTGGAAGATGGCCTGGCAGGCCCATGGGTCCTGGTACAACCGCTCCAGCGTCGCCGGCGGCAGCGTCTCAAGGAAGTCGAATGCGTCCATACTGGCCCCAATGTGTTTGGCTCGGACGGATCAATGTGTGTAACCCACACCAGTGCAATGTAGTTGACATAATGTGGTGTTCAATTCACTGAAAGTCGCGATGTGGAGATCTGACATGGGTTTATGGAAATAGCACCCCGATTTCGATTTGTGTACAAATTCTTGGGCTCAGGGAAATGACTATGGGCCGCTGCTTTATTTTGGCCAATGCTACCCCGTCTACCCAATCCTCCAAACATAATTGGACAATATTTATTAAGTGCGAAACCTCCGAGTTTAAATCGATTTGGCGGGAACGGTTGGCGCCAAATTATAGATCAGCTCAAACCAACTACGCAACGGGTCCAAACCATTCGTTTGGCGGAGTGTGTGGCGTTTAGCAGGCACCTGTTCGCTCTCAACGCCTCAGTTTCGTAATATCTTCCTACTCAAGACCCAACATGCCCCAAAGCTACACCAGCGACGTCAAGACTGCCGTTGTTGCCCAAGTGCAGAGCGGCGATTCCGTAGCAACCGTCTCAGCCAGCTGGAGTGTCCCCAAGTGGACAGTCCGCAAGTGGTTTCGGAAAGCCCAGAATGGGCGCCGCCTTAGCCCGCAACCTCGTCTCCCTGATGCAGCTGAGCGCCATTTTACGTCTGGATCGTCGGTCGTCAGCTGGTTGGGCACTCTGTAGATGCAGATCGCGCCTTCATTCTGGAGAAGGCCACTGAGATTTCCCTGCTCGTGGCCGGGACGAGCGTCGGTGATGGATGGTACTCGCGTTTCGTGGGGCGGCACCCGTAGCTGTCGACGCGAATTGTTCAGCCGCTGCCCCCGAAGCGCAACTGGGTTACTGGAGATGCCATGACTACGCTTTTCGGCACGCTGGCTAAGCTCGTGATTGAGCTCCAGCTGGATGGCTCTTGCATCTTCGATTTGGACCAGACTGCATTTTAAACACGCAAGAAGTCTAAGAGGGTGGTTGCAGTGCGAGGCTCGACGAACGTGTGGTGCCTGGATCGGGCGGTGCACTTTCACCTTTCTATTGTGGCTTACGGGAGCGCTGCAGGGTTCGTGGTGCCGCCTGCCTCCATTTTGCCGGGCAAGACAGTGCAGTTGGATATCCTGCACGAGTGTGGCGAATCCAGTGCTGCGGTCACGGCGTCTCCATCCGGGTTCATTAATACGCACCTGCTCCAAGAGTGGCTGAAGTTCTTCGCGAAGTATGTGCCAGAATAGGTGAAAAGACCGCTCCTGCTGGTGCTCGACGGTTGCGTGTCGCACTACGCATAGGAGGTTATCGCCACTGCCGCCAGTCTTGACATTTTGCTGGTTTTGCTGCCACCCAATGCCACTCATTTGCTGCAACCCCTCAATGTCGCCGTCTTCTCAACGCTGAAGGTCAAGATGTGCAACCTGATCAAAGAAGTGGTAGAGGAGGACGACGATGGGTGCTACTTTATTGGCAAGAAAACCTCCATCAACCTCGCTAGCATGAATTGGCGTAGCAGCAATATCGACAGGAACGTCAAGCTCCGCTTCTGAGCATGTGGTCTCTTTCCGGCGACCCTGTTGAACATGAATCGGCGGCTTAGAAACTACGCTAGGAATGGCGCTCCGGATCGTGTCCACCTCGCAACTTGGCTTCAAATGCGCGATACTTTTGAGACGGATGTGCTTACCTTGCCCGCTCCGAGTAAGAAAGATCGGAAGCGAAAGCGCGTTTCCGTGAGCGGGAAGCTCTTGACGCGCGACGTGCTTTGTGAAGTTGCAGCTCAGCGCACCAAGCCGTCTATGAAGTCCCAAAAGAAGTCGAAGGAACCTGCGTCCGCGTGCGATGGAGTGCTGAAGCGAATGATGTCGCCCCTGCCGTCGTCTATTCAGTCGTTGTCTAGGCACACACATAGTAGAACAAGTTTAACCAGCACGTACAGCGTTAGCAAAAGCAAGTTCTTCATGGAAACGATAACAAGTTCTTCTTACCAGACTTCAGGAAGTGTGTTACCGAATAATATGTACCATGCAGCCATTGTCCTTCGCTTTACTGCGAACCAACACGTTCGTCGCCAACGGCATCGTCATCTACGGCTCCTACCTGCAGATGTTGGACAAGTCGATGGTGGACCACGGCAGCTTCGAGGACACCTTGAACGCCTCACGTCGATGCACTTCATGCTGCCGCGCACATCGCTCATGCCTATGCTCACGGACGGCCTGCTGATGCTGCATAGATCGCGTACGCCTACGCGGCCTGGAAGTTCACGTTCCACTTCATGCACCGCCTGCTTGAGTCGTTCGCCATCGTGGGCAAGTCGCTGCAGGACCGCGCCCCGAACGCCTTCGCTTGGCTGGAGCAGATCCGTTCCACCACGAAGATCCTCAGCAAGGCCGAGTTCCGAAGTTCGTGAGCACCTAGTTCCCCGACGAGCCGTACGCCATCATCTACGTGATCGGCTCCGAGTTCCACGGTCTCCACGTGCGCTCACGTGGCGCGCGGCAGCATCCCCATGATCCACTCGTCGCACGCGTAGGGGTACCAGAACAACGCGTCGTCGCTCTTCGACGCGTCCTACGGGCTGGCGTCCACGCAGCACCGCAATAACAAGAGCATACCCGAGGGCGGTCCAACGACGTGGTACTACTCAACCAGGCCCAAGCTTCTTCTCCTTGCGGATCGCTTCCACCTCAGTCGTGTACTTGGTCACCTCGACCACGGGCGCGTCGGACAGCGGCTTCTCCAATAACAAGTGCGCTCCTGCATGGAGCACCTGCAATCCCAGCGGATACTCGTAGCAGCCGTTGATCGAGGGCGCTACACCGATGAACACGACAGTGTGCTTGGTGCAGTCGTGCACGTCCTGTCCTGTACGTCGGCATAGATATCCGAGTTAGTTTAAACTTGCGGTAATGACCTGCAAGGGTGCCGAGCTCCTACCTTGTCCTTTTCCTTGACAGCGAGTAAGGTCGCGGCAGCAGCAGCGACAGTTGCTTGAAGATGACGGCACTCGACTTGGACAGCGACCGTTGCAGAATGTGGCTGCTAGCCGTGCGAAAATCACCCTCTTCGTGAATGCATACACTATATAACTTGATTAAAAACAAATAATATCGACGTTTAGAGTTTACCTATCCCGGATGTAGCAGGACTTTCGGACTTCCATGGTAGCGGCCATCCTCCACTGAGATCAAGATTAAATAGGGCCCAAAATTGATTGGAGGGAAATTTCGTGCTCCTGGGTCGATGGATTCCTTTTCACACATTATTACTGGTCTGAGTCAGGAAATATAAAAAAGCAGAAGCTTCAGGCTTCTCAAAACTGTCATATTTTGTATTCCTGCTGCTGCGACTGCCGAGTTCTGACCAAAAGTTTAGGACGCTAGTGGAGCGGCCCAAAACGGGTTTGATGGGCAGACCACTTTTGGCCAGACGAACTTGTACCGAAAATCCTTGCCGGGCGAATGCAGGTGCACACTGTCTGAGGCTACCCCGCAGTTTTTCCAGCTCTGATCGGGTTGCCGTAGTAGCCGAGAGTAGCATATGAATTCGCCGTTCAGCTTTCACATTTTTTTCGCTCGGCATCGAGACAGTCATGTCCATTCCAAGCTCAGTGCGATGAGGTGAGACGACACTTCTTTTCATTGATAGCACATGGTCCAAGCACTGCTGGCATGGCTAGTCGTAGAACATGTTCACAAGCGCACAGCCGGTTTCTGGTGTCAACATCAATGAGAACGCGATAATCTACCAAGGTAAAGCAGAAAAAAACCACTCTGAGTCCTCGTCCGAAGGGTTAAGTGATCTTGGGTTTTCTCTTTGAACCAAGACAGTGATCGCATCCCCAAAGACACCATAGTGGGCAGGCGACCCCGTCCAGCCAAATAGGAGTATCAAGTCAATCACCACCACCCCATCGTTCGGAAGCTTGCCTGTGAAGTAGGGGCTTACAGATTCATTGACGTGTAGATGTTAAAAAGCGCCTTTCACATCTCCTTTCATAAGACGAATCTGGGCCCCCGGGGTGAGCCGTTCGTAGAGCTACTTTTCGCTTGGCGATCGCTGCGACGTGTACACATGACAAGGTAGACAGTTCATCTTTCGTCGACCAGGAATTAGTTGAGGCGCCTTTCTGAAAGGAGAGAGACTGAATTACCCTCGCTTCGACCGACGGACCCCCCCCCCCGTTTTTTCGACGCAGCCAAATAGGCTATACTGAATTTCTTGCCATCGCTTCGCACGTTTGCACTGAGAACCAAATAAGTCCCGGAACGTTGGCCGTCGGAGATACTCTGCCTCAACGCTGAATCCATAGAGACGGCTGAGTTGTGATTGGTACAGGCCCGCACTTGAGATGACTCGCGCGCGCGGAATGGTGACCCCTTTCTTAGCCGTCAAAATGAACGTGTCTAGTTTTGAGTATCCATGTAAAAGCCACCCAAAGTGAGCACACACCAGCGCTTTATTGGGCTATGGCGACGCTGGAGGTTGACCCCGCCACAACCGGATCACCTCGACCAGCGACAGATGTGGTTGTTCTACCAGCTCTGACCACGCGCGAACTTGGCCACCATCCACACGTGCTGGGCTAGGGACACGCGCCCGCGGTAGTTTTACATCAAATGCAGACAGAAAAATTGTGTAACGGGGTAAGAAGTACCGTCATTAGCGTACACTATGGTTGCAAGAGAAAGCTCGCAATAGTAGAACCAAGTGATATGTTTTGGGGAAAATTTAACTGTGTTTGTTTATGGGACGGGGGCGGAGGCCTCCGCCCCGGGAGGCCCCCCGTTCTCTTGTGAACCACTCAAATTTAAGTCGATGTCTGATTGGCTGAAATAGGTCTGGGTCCCCAATTTCACCCAATCAGGTAATGACAACAGAGCCGTGTACCTGTGCCTATTTGTGTGTATATATCAATGTGAACCTACCTACTTATGTAACTCTATCTACCTACTTGTGTAACCGTAACCCCCCCCTCTCAAAGTTGCACTCACCCAACGTAAATGCCGTCGCAGCGAGAAAATGATCGAAGCGGCGAGCCGCACGCAGCAACCGCACTGCGTGCTCATTCTGCATTCCACGATGTCGACGACAAGCGAATACAGCGGCGGAGCCGACGGGCCTTCGGCGTACCACGTCATAGAGAAGGACCCCCAGCCGTGAGAGCTGTACAGTCTCGACGGTGCCGAAGAAGACGATAGCCTCGACGTCATGAAGGAGTGCTTAACGCGCTATCAGCTGATCCGGGGGTAGAAGACGAATCACGCCTACACGCACGACGCACTGCAGCGCTCGTGGTGTACCTTCATTCGCCTCTGGAACGTCGCCTGACGTGAAGAGCTGTCCTTCACGTCGTGGCTCGAAGACCGTGAAGCCGCGCGAAACACACGCACTATTGGGGATCTCCGTGTGGTCGCGTGCGGGATGACAGAGCGCGTATAATGGGGCCAATACTGGCTGCGGTCCTATTCAAGGTAATAGAGAATGACAGCTTCGTACTGACAGTCGCTCCCTGGTGTGGACAACGCTACCTCGGGTGCTGCACACAAGCCCTCTCAGATGGAATATTCTTCACAGAACCAGGCCATCTCAGATAGAATATTCTTCATAGACCCGGCCGTGTAATACCTCTAGGTTGCGTTTCCCGGTATTGCTGTGATTTCAACGGAACCGCTGTTAGATGTCTCGTTCGCGCTCGAGCGCCACGCGAGCTGTTGTTGAGAGCCACTCTCAACTCACCCAGACGTATCCGCCTACCGTTCTCGATGTAGGTCTCCACTCAGATTGCTTGCTACCTATCGTAGTCGTTGTTGGCCATCAAGCCCTCAATTGTGCTCCTTGTGCGCAGCGGATACCGTTCGACTTCATGCTCGCCAGCGAAAGACATTCTCGGGAATGGTCGTGCTAGAGTTGATTTTATTTGCTAATGGATCGAAGTGGCACAATGCAACCCGTGTAATCACAATATTAGGCTGTTGGGTGAAGTTAGACTTGGCAGCTGGCTGGTGACAGCACATCCTAATACAGCCGAGTTGCTGCGCATGATTGCCTTTGCAAAAACGATGCTTCCTTTCCCCTGGTAGAAGATCCTTCGAAAATATATTTGCTGCACCCGCGCTCGAGAGCAAGTTACGATGAGCGGCGCGGAGGGTCGATTGCGGGTAGCAGACGGCTTCTAACACTTACCGCACCAACGGCAGCACCTCGTACTCTTCAAAGAACATGGAAGGGTTGAAACGTGCTGCTACCGACGAGTGAAGTCTCTTAGGTAGCACAGCTCACTGATGAAGGTGAGTATTGTGTCGTGAGTAACGTGGGAGAGCAGCTAAATCGCAGTGATCCCAGTTCGTCAGAATGATCAGTTCGCCACTCGCTGCTCTTGCATTGGGTTGTCAAGCTTCTCACTTGGGTGAACGCTTTCGATAATTACCTGAGTGAGATGCACATGACTACCACCGGTTCGTCCTCAAGCAGGACAGTGCGACACTGATATGCCAGGCAGCGCAGAGCAGTGAGGGGCGAGTTGATGCCATGAGCCAATGTTTTGACTTGGGGCTCCATCGTTATCTATTTCAGGCTGCGTGGTATAGGTCTAGAAGTTGGCGCTAGCACTGATGATGAGAGAAATGACATTTGGCTACAAGTACGTGCTGCACGACGGTCCAATGGGCAGCACTGCGATGTTCGGCTCGGTGGGCATGCACTGATTGCCATTACACTGATTGCCGTTGCACTGATTGCCATTGCACCGGTATATGGCTCCAATCGACATGGATACCTCAACTCGGCCTTGAGCTTAGTAGCTTATAGTGATAGTTCGACTTGCTATAATATTATTATCGTCGACATCAGTCTGGAAGCAAACGGCAACACATCGTACCCATCTAATTGACTCCATCGAACTGGCTCCTTCGAAAAGATCCTGTATACAAAACATATTATGATCTCTTGAAATGGGTACAAACAGGCCTCACATCTCACTTTTGAACAGACCCTAAGCAAATCAAGGATATATGGAGAAGACGGCGTCGAGAGTCGTGATGGCGCGGGGAAGGCCGCAGAGTGACCCAGAGAGAGTTTCCAAGCGACTGAAGCCATCTCACAACATTCAGAGCATCTCCAATGGTATTGCGTATTGCAAAATTGATTAGCCGTAGTGAATAGGAAATTGGCACTCGGTGAGTTTCATAAATAGGTCACTCCTTGCGTAATACGACTGCTCCCTCCAACGGTCGTATTGCATCGTGGCTATTTGCAGCGTTGGAAGGAAAATTCGAGATCAAGAGAGCAATGAACATGATAGGTACAAGCGCGCTGAGCTCTGCTGCCTCGTTGAACTACATAAGACAAAGAAGAAGGTCACGCAAGAACAAGCATGGTGGTTCAAGGCCTGGACGAAGTGCAAATGTAGTCCGTGACCATGTTGCTGCGTATGAGCGGTTCAAAACGATGTACTTTGGAGAGAGGCCCATGTATACTGATGAACAATTCCGCCGTCGTTTTCGAATAAGCAAAAGTTTATTTGTTAATATCTTCGAAGCTGTCGACAAGCATGATGCTTACTTCACGTGAAGGAAGGATTGCACAGGAAAACCTGGAGTTCATCCAGCACTCAAGGTCACAGCAGCTCTGAGGATGCTAGCGTATGGTTGTGCAGCAGATTCGCTAGATGAGGTTCTCTGGATTGGTGAATCAACAGTGCATGAATCATTGGACAAATTCACCTCAGCAGTTATAGCAATCTATGGTCGCATCATCTACGACTTCCGACAAAAGAGGACATTGCCAAAATACTAGAAGTTAACACATCTCGTGGGTTCCCTGGTATGATTGGTTCAATCGATTGCATGAAGTGGCAATGGAATAATTTTCCAAGTTCCTGGCGTGGGGCCTTCCAAGGATCATCCAAAAAGCCAACAGTTGTGTTGGAAGCCGTCGCATCAGCGG
Organism: Phytophthora europaea; assembly: GCA_030463285.1. Classification (NCBI taxonomy): domain Eukaryota; phylum Oomycota; class Peronosporomycetes; order Peronosporales; family Peronosporaceae; genus Phytophthora; species Phytophthora europaea. Next base: position 8,067 of record JAHQIV010001349.1, read on the forward strand.
ATTTGCACATCTGGCATGCTTTCGTAGGCATGCCAGGAAGCAACAATGACCTAATTGTGTTGGATGCCTCCCCACTATTGGCCGAATACGTTGATGACAGTGTTCCTCGCTTCTCTTACGAGGTAAATAGCTCTCGCTACGATTTCTTTTATTTTTTGGCGGATGGTATATATCCAGACTGGAGATGTTTCATGAAGACCATCGCAGCCCCAGTGAATGACAAACAGCAAAAATATGCCGCTTGCCAGGAATCACTTCGTAAGGATGTTGAGCGTGCCTTTGGCGTCCTACAATCACGGTTGGCAATTGTAGCACGCCCATCTCTGGCTTGGTCAGTTGAGAAGCTCAAGAAAATAATGCGAGGCAGCATTATTCTTCACAATATGATCATTTGTGACGACAAGGCCAATGGGCGCACCATCTCGCGATCTGTTTTTGCGTATACAGCCTCGCGGGCGGGATACACACAGCACAGATTTTTGCATGAACCGATTCGAGCGACTAGTGAAATACCGCTATCCTTCGCGCAGAAGTACAAGTACGTCATGAATCCCGCGGCCCACTTCAAATTAAAGGCAGACTTAGTCGAGCACGTTGCATCGAATAGCTTTTAACTTTAAATCATTCAAACGTTTTTATTATTCAGTTAAACCGATTCGATTCTCCATTCGGTCGAGAACTTGTTTCTGTTTGAGTAAAAGGTATTTTTTTTACCGAAATCAGATAATCCCTCTGTGGATGTGCACATTATGGCCATTTCGGCTTGATCGCGCTCAACTTGCTGTTGATTTTCCATGATCTCCACCTTTTTTTCGCGACTTGAAGTTGCTCTCTCATTATGTCGACTTGAGCTGATGTTGCAACGGCCAACTCGCGCTGCGAGTGCATGATGGCCTTGTCTACTTGCTCTTCAAAATGTAGCTGTTTTGCCTTCTTTTCCCCGCCGACGTTGGTCTCACCGCATGTAAAACACCGACTGGGGATTGAAAGCTGTCCTTACTCGATAGAGTAGCTTCATCTATATTCTGCTTATCGGAGTCTTCGCTGTCGGCGTCTACAACATTAAAGCACGCACAATGTACGATACAAAACCGGTATAATAAGATATTAAACATATCAACAAAGTCATTCGGAGGTTGGAAAAAAATTATGATCACTTACCATCATCATCTAGAAGGCCATTATCATTATGCTCACTTGGTTGACAGGACCGTTTACGTGGCGCAGGTATGTCGCGCATAAAGCGCACGCTACCTCGTAGGACGCTGAAACAGTGGTGAATCCGAAATGTTTCAGGCTTAAGCCTCGGTTTTCGCTTTCCTTTCACACTGCCTGAGCTCACACCTTCATTGTATTCACGTAACGCGTTAGCATTTAATTGCTCCCGCTTTGCTGTAAATCGGTTGGCAGCTTCATTAGTATAATCCTGCTCGGTCCAGCCTCTGCGCTGTTGTGCTTCCACCTAGTGTAGTATAGCAATACAATACGCAGTCAAATAGTCATGCCGTGAGCGACGAATAAATATATAGCACTTACTGCCGCCAAACAGGATGCATAAAGAGCAACGTCGGGCCTAATGAGTCCAGCCCATCTTGTTTGGAGAGCCCCCGGCTTCCTAGCGACGGTGTCAGTGGCTCCTAGCTGGGAGTAGGTCGCGTGAATGCGGTCCCAGAACGCCGTTGCATTTTGATCCGTGCTCGTCGCACCATCCTCGGAGACGTTGGTGTACGCCTTGCACAGACGCACGTCCTCCGCGACGCTCCAGGGCGTGGCGTTGGGCATGGCGAAGGCGTACACTGCGTGCTGACTGGCTGGGGGTTTCTTCGGGTTTGTGATGTAATTCGTAGGGGGACGTATTGAATAGATGCGCTCTATTCAATACGAGTCGTTCGTAGTGCACAATCAATTTCGTGTGGCTACTTTGGGGTTACTTTTGAACCCCTATCAATACACCGAGAGCTCCATGCTCAAAGTCAACCAGCGCAGCATCCAAAGGTAGTTGTGCGCACTTGCTTCCTTCCCACGACATGTGATATCGACGTGAAGATCATGCATCTCATTTACCGGCAACGCTGCGATGAACAAGTCGAAGTCGCTTGACGAGCCATATTCAGCTCGAACCTCTGTTATTATCAACGCAAAGATCAGATGCTAGCTCCTATGGATATCAATCAATGTAGAATACAATCATACCCGTCCTCGAGAAGATGTGAATACTAGATACAAGAGGTCGAACTCGACAGCTTTCTTGCAGCACAAAAGGCTTAGCGACCAAAAGCACAGTCAGCCATCTCCGGCGATAATGAGATAATTGTACGGTGGTCTTACCTCTTCCTCGCTCACATTCCGATACATGGATTTACTGCTCGGAGCCAAAGTGTTAGTGAGGGGGGGGGGGCGGCAGCTGAACCTCTTCTCTGTCACGCCTACAGTCCACCATCAGACCCCTTGTGCGTGCTTTCACGCCGGAAAAGTCTCAAATGATCGGTCCTCTCTCGCCAGCCATCCCCAAGTTGGGAATCCCAACCAGAAGCTTCCTCGCAAAGCGTCAGATCAAGACCATATGTGCTGCTCTTTTTGTATATAATCCCTTGACAGCGTCAGATCAAGACCATATATGCTGCTTTTTGCATACAAACCCTTGGTATCCGACTGACGCGAGCGTATCTGGTTCTGCTGAGCCGTGTGGTGGGCAAGATCCCGGACTTCAGCTGTCGACGAACGCCCGCATAGCAGTACCAGCCACATCTTGCCGGAGCATAACGGGCCCACGATAATCGATATCGTGCCCCGCTTGAAACATCAGCTTGGTCGCCATCTGCATCCGCGTTTATAACATTTGAAGGTGGGGTTTCTGTCGTCCAGGGCTCCGTAAGAAGATGGTGCTTCTTCCGTGGCGTAAGGCGGCAGCACAGACTACGAAGGGACGGCGCAGATCCCGCAGGTGATACCCACGGTACTGTTCTTATCAACATATTCGCAATACCTTAGTCCATGGTACTGCCCCTGTTGGCTTGTTTGCGTTGGCTTCGTTGGCAGTCAGGCATTTTTTGACGAATCGTGGCGCGACTTGCAAAATCATACACTAGGTACGGTTTAGCGAAATCACCTATGAAATCCAATTACATTAGGGTTCCGCGAAGGCTGGGATAGGATTTTGAATTACGATGTTATATAGACTACCAGTTATATAGTTATCTATCGATGCATAAATCTAGATAACAACAACACAGTCAGGTTCGCGCACACACGCACACTTTTCGTTCTCCCCTCTGGAGTACTTTTGTTTTTAATGCTGGTCACGGGCATCTTCTGCGTCAGCTTCACAGCCGCAGCATCTGCTCAATGATGAACCAAATACAGCGAGAGAGAAAGGATGAGAGCACCACCGGCAGGTCGTTCATGTCCTCGCCTTGCCCCCTTGTTTACTGTTTAACTCATTGCTGAAACGACAACCTGTACGCTTTGGGAGCCGCCGGTATCTACCCAATTACCCACTCAATTAAACCTTTTGGGGACCCCGTTCAGCCACCGGTACAGGTAGCACTCCGGTATATCGGTACCCAACTGCCCACGCAATTAACCCTTTTTGTGGGTCCCGTTTAGCCACGGGTAGCGCGGTATCCAGCTGCCCATACCCATACCCGGGCCCTTGGGTCCCGTGGGTTTGGACGTAGTTCAAATAAAAAGAAAGCCGTCACAAATGACCCAAGAGGGGCGTAGCATCCCCCACATCCCCATAATGACCCCACACCAACAGTATATAACCCTTACAAAGCAGTATCAGCTTACCAGGTTCACACAATCTAAAAATCATTCGCAACATCAAATGAATATCCTTTAGAAACACAACCGTTGCAGCTGTTCACTTAATGGGCGGAATCTGTACCGCGTAACCTTTCTACAGAACAAATTTCGGAAACCAGTAAACGGTAGCGATTTTTTTCTCCAATCAGCGTTGCCATTAATCATAGTTCTAGCAGTGTCGTGCGGTGCACCGGACAATGGCGTTCAACGGATGGCAGTGCGGCAGGCAGACGGTGTAACTGGTTACGATTACATAGGTAGGTTGACAGAGTTACATAAGTAGGTAGGAGCCACATGGCTACCTGTACAAAAGTAGGTACAGGCACACGGCTAGCGTGTGCACTGTTGTCATTTCCT
>JAHQIV010001350.1:0-12221 GCA_030463285.1 Phytophthora europaea
CACGGGCAACTCGCAGGGACTGCGGCAGAGCTTCAACGGAGGCGGCCCCATGACGTCCGGGCCCAGACCCATCATGCGCCAATGCCCCACGTGCTACACGCGCGTGCAGATGCCCCCAGGCAGCCAGGCCGGCCAGTACATGTGTCCGCATGGACACACGTTTTACTTTTCCCCGTTCCAATAGATTGATGCGTGTTTTGCTCCGATTTGGTGGTGATTTGTGTTGCAGTGTATTCAAGGTAGAGGCGGGAGCGTTGGTAGCTGGTTGCTGATTTACTGGAGAGGCTTTGTGGCTAACATGCATAGGAAGTGTACTCTACGTTGTCCGAGTCTCGGAAATCAACATCTCACCGGAGAGGAACGCGTCGGCTCGATGCAGAGTGTTCTGAGAAGACAGGTCCACTGGGTACTTGTACATTTCAGCGGTGAGAGCGGTGCTGTTGGCTGTGCGCTGGTCCACTTGCAGGTACGTCCAGCATTCGGGTACGAGAACGCTCGCGCCAAGAGTTGGAGACGTAGGGCCGTCGTTCGTTGGTGATACCGAAGAGGTGCTGGTGGCGAGCTCAAGGACGACACAGGCTCCGTGAGGCAAATTCTCCAACGGTGTCTGCATATGCCAAGTGAACCCCCAGAGGAGGGCATTAGACGAAGCTACAGGCTGCACAGACACCTGTTGCCTCATTTCCACAAGGTTTCGCTGACCGTCCATCACCGAGATGACTATCCGTGGCCGCCGAGCGCCGATCAATGCTGCGTCGCTAAGCCCGATGAGCTCAACAAAAAGTGACACGTACGAGCTGTGCCGCACTTTTCCAGGCTGCTTGACGAGGAAGAGCAGTGGAAGTTCTTCTTCACTTGCACTCAAGCGCCGTGTTAGCTTGTTGGGTCGTTTGAGCAGAGCGCCTCCTGCCGCCAACAGCGAGTTCGCCGTACCGCTAGGTGGCTGTGGAGCGTGTGAGACCCCTACAGACGTACACGCCGCTGAAGAGATGCTAGTAATGGCAGTCTTCGCCAACTCAGCCTTCAAGCAGCGTACAAGTACCAGCAGCGGCTCCGACAGACCTGAAACAAGAGCCCCACGGTCTAGCAGTAGCTTCGCCAGCATCAAGTGTCCAGCTTGCAGAGCCAACTGCAGTGGTGTTTGTTGCCGTGTTGTCAGCGCGTTGATATCCGCACCGTTCTCCAGCAGCCATTGTGCCGTCTTCACAAGCTCAAGCTCCGCATCTAACAAGGATTTGGACTTTGAACTGGAACTAGCTGCTGCTGTGGTCACGTCGAGCTGTATCTCGCTGGTGGTGCTGTTCTTGTTGTTGTCACCATCATCATCAATCGCCGCCAAAATCACAAGACTACTGCAGCTGGAGACTAAGTGCAGTGGTGTTTCCTGTCGCGACGACTCGCTTCGCAAGTTACAGGCCTCCTGACGAGCCTTGAAGTCGACAAACTCGAGTTTGCTGTTTTGTGCGGACCGATGCATGGCAAACACTCGGGACTCAATACTGCTCGGGATGATGTTACGCAAGTGCGCAAGCCAGCACTGAATTTCAAGCGCTCCTGATGCTGCGAAGTAGAGCCGGCCTTCCTTGTTGCGACCACCCAGAAGTTGCGGGGAGTGCAGTTCAAACGCAAAAGGTAAGTCCACACTTGTCTTGAGCAAAGCTGACGCCAAGTCGATCTGTAGTGAACTGGGTCCAGCCAACGTCAATTTGCGGTCGTTCGGATAGTACTCGAGCTGCGGATGACCCTGTTTGTCTGCAGTCACGCTGAGCACCACGAATCGCCGCATCCACCGTGAAGTCTCCCGCCGTTTCCGGAGAAACCCGCTGTAGACAATCGTTCGCTCAGGTATTGTGTTTGCAGGCTCGACTTCTTGCTGGTTGCCAACCTCATTGGCCTCTGACGCTTCGGGTCCATCGGTTGAGCTCGCCTTCGTGAACTGTTCGGGCGATTTTGGGGTCGATGGAATACTGTCATGAGCTCCAGTAGCTGTCATTGCTGTCGTTTGCAGAACAAGATATTTTACCATTGCGTGCTGGCCATTAGCACAAGCTTCATGGAAGGCTGTAAAACCCCGTCCATTCTTGAGCGAAAGCAGCTCTTCACTGGAGCGCTCGTTGAGCATATACTTGACGACGTGGAAGTCGCTGCATGCAGCAGCCTCGTGGAACAGCGAATTATATCCGAAGGCCCGCGGCTGCAACGCAAAGAAGACATCCGGTTGACTGCGCAGCATAGTCATTCTGCGGTCGGAGTCCTCCATGCGAGTGTGTTGGGTCCACGATGTCGAGGCCAAACCTCCACTTCCTGGTGCGGTGGTGCTCGCCCCATTCACGCTACGACTAGCAAACACGCTAGCCACCTCAGCTGCCCACTGAACTCGTCGATGGTGCGAACGCCATGCTTCTTGAATGCGTCTGGAGGCTTTGCGAGCGCGTCGGAATTGCCGACACAGCAGCCAACTAGTGACGCAGTACTGCAGTGTTCGGGTGCTCCGCTTCAGAGCGAGATAGTGGCATCTAGCAATCCATCCGACCATAGCGTGCTGAAGGCGAGCCACTGCAGCTTTTCGAGCAGTAAATATTTGTCGAGCTGCACGTTGACGACGTAGACTCTGGATGCAAACCACCCCGCATCGTAGTGTGGCAAAGCGTCTGCGAGCTTGCCACTTCCGCACCAAAGCCTGAGTCTTTACGATGCAAGCTTTAAGCTTTTTGAAGCGTCTTCGCTGCAAGAACTGGCGCACAAAGGCTGCCAGCTCGATTTCTGCCTTCTTCTCGAGCAGAAATCGACGGCGCTGGGTGCGAGCTCGGTATCTCGTTTGGACACGGATTGCTGCACGTTGCTGGGTCAAGAAAGCTCGGCGATGAACATGCATTCGTTGCCACGACTGCAGCTTTAACGTTGATCGAAGACGCAACTTTCGCTCACGCTCCGCAGCAGTGCGCAACATGAAACCTCGCACGTGACGCTGGATCTCAGTTGCCGCCCGAGTAGCCTTGAGAAATCGCAATAAGTTGCAACGGGTGACGTATCGGCGCGACACTCGCGTCAAGACGCAAGCAGCACATTTCTTCTTCTGGAACAATGTGGTGAGCTGGAAGCATCGGAACTGCGCTTGGATTTTAACAGCGGCACGCCGTTGTTTCAGATACTTCGCACGCTGCAGTCGCATGCGCCAAAGTGCCTGCCATTTCAACGTTGCTCGACGCAGTTTGTGGAACTTCTTGAACGCGAGTCGAGCACGAACGAGTTTGGACTGCAGAATCACGATACTTTCTTGTCGAATTGTGGCCAACGAACCCTCAAGCTTCTCCACCTGGCCGTAGCGAAGGAATATTTCGTTCTTGCCCATGGCAAAGATTTGTCGAGTAGGCGCGCGTGAAGGCTTGGGCTCAGTCTCGTCCTTCTCGATCTCGGGTGATTCATCGTCTTTCTTTGTGGGCTCTGCTTCACATTCGAGCTCCTTATCCTTTAGCCACTCGCGAGCAATGGACTCGCATGCCTCTCGAGTTTTACTGGGATTGCTTCGCGTAGCAGCAACGCCATACTTGGCGATCACCAGCGGCCAGAAAAGCTCATAGAAGACACTGAATTGCTTGCGGATAGGGAACCCTTCCTGTCGGATTCGAACGACCTCCAGCACGCCGCTGTAGATAAGTTGGTCGCGCACGAGCTCACAGCTGAATCCGCCCGGGAACTTGAGGTTGTTCGGCTTGATGCACTTGATGTAGCTGGGTGTCGTGTTCCAGAGAACTTCCATGAGCTCGGCTAGCTGCGTGCGGAAGCGACTTGACACGGTTGTCGTACCAGTAAGAGATGCACTTTGTGTACGCTTGTGCATTGCTCCTGTCGGAGTGGTCGGACCACCACGTTTTGTTGCAGCAGCACCAACGGCAGATGCAACTGGAGCGCTGAGCATGGCTTGCAGTAGCGGCTGGGAACTGCGGCGCAGCAAGTCGAGCAAATCGTCGTGCAGATTGTCGGTGTTTTTGGCGATGAAGTCGTGGATGTCGTAGACGACATCGCCGGCGTAGTGGCGGATGATGAACTCGTCACACTCGAAGCGCGGCTTTGCGTAGCTCGGATGCTTTTCAAGGTGGTTCCCGTGGTAAATCGTGAGGAGCTGTTTGTCTGTGGTCTTGCGCTTGAGCAGCATTTGCTCTTCGAGCAGAGGCAGAAGTCCGAGAGGTGGCTTTTGTATGAGGTCCAGGCAGCGCTGGTTGTCCTGGAATTCCACAGGAGACACCGCAATGCCTTCACGAGCGTATCTCTCCTGCTCTAGCACGAACACGTGCTTGTTGAACTGCTGCTGCAGCGTTTCGTTTGTGAAGTTGATGCACAACTGCTCCAGGCTGTTGCGCTTCATCACTTCGAAGCCAAAAATATCAAGAATTCCGATAAATGGCGCCACCGTTGGCGCTGTTGCACCACCGTGAGCACGAGACTTGGATGTCTTTTTGTTTGTTCGTGGGGTCAGTGACGTCTGCTGTTTGGCGCAGGCGTTGATACGTGTGATAACATGATGAAAGAGCTCGCCGTACAAGTATTTGCAGAAGGCGTCCATGGCATTCTTGGCCTGTTCCGGTGTGAGCTTGATCTCGAGAATACTTCCACGACCAGTTACGGTGGTCTGCGTCACCACTTTGTTAGCGAACTCGGCGGCATCAACACCCAATAGCATGGCAACATGCTCCAAGTTCACTCCAGCGTCGCTTTCTGGGAACACGACGTGCGTTGACTCGTTCTCGCGGATATCATCTCCGTTTGTGTCATCCTGCGTGGTAGGGCTCTCAAACTGCACATTACCGAGGTGTAAGATGGCTGCAAGCACTTCAAACATGGGGCGTTGGAAGCTCGCGTTGTCCATTCCGAGCTGCTCGAGACACCGTCGAAGCTGCTCAAACTCTGTGGCATCGTCTACTCCGTCCACCTCGACACAGTCTCCACGGGTGAGATACGTGTAGTTCCACACGTCATGCCGCAGCAGCAATGGTCGGTCCGAGTCCGCAGGGTCCGACGACGCAGTTGTCAGAGTGTCAAGGCCCGCCAGCAACTGGTAGAAGATGTGGTAGTTGCGCTCGTTGACTTCCGGTCGCACAAGTCTGGTCTTCTCCAGCAAGAAGTGTCGAATGGAAACGCCTGCCATGCGTCCTTCGGTGCTGTAGTGGATCTGGATGTACTTGCCAAAGCGACTCGAGTTGTCGTTGCGCGATGTTTTCGCGTTACCAAACGACTCCAGAATCAAGTTGGAGAGCACGACGCACTCCTCGATCTGTTCGTGTACACCTCCAGCAACGGCCGCTGCTGAGCTGGAGCTGGCGACGTGCTTGCTTGCCGTGGCGAGATACTTCATGATGTATTTCGAGGCTTCCGTCTTGCCGGCTCCACTCTCACCGCTGACGACAATCGACTGGGGGGTTCCGGAGCCGGGGACGACACCTTTCATGCCTGCGTAGGCCTTCTCGGCAATCGAGAACAAATGTGGCGGCGCGCTGCTATCGCTGGTAGATCCGTCTCCCGTGGCGGTGGCAGCTTCCTCGCGGCTCTTCATAAAGCCCACGACGTCGTAGAGCAGGGGGATGGACTTGTACGGGTTGATGGACAGCAGAATGTCCGCCGTGAAGGTGTAAATCTCGTCCCGCTCGAAGCGCTGGCGCAGCACGTTGAGCAGTGGCGCCTCGTGCATGTTGTTCATGAGCGCCACGTCGGCGTGATCCACAATGTGCGACGCGTCGAAGGTGAAGAGCTGGTCCATGCGCAGGGTCTGCACCTGGTCGTCCGCAGCGTCGGGAAGGTACACCTGCGCCGTCTTGCGGTCGTCGGCGATGGCCTGCACCTCTCCGATCCGCCAGAGCACTTTGGCGTCGGCCACCCACACTTTGGTGCCGACCTGCAGATGCTTGGCGTCGATCTGCCCGAGGGGGGCGGGGCGTCCTGCATGGTTGGCGTTGTTGCTCTGCTGCTGCTGCTGGTGGTGGTTGTTGTTGTTGCTGCTGGGGCTGTCGAGCGCCTTTCCGAGCGTCTTGGAGCTCGGCGGCCGAGTGGAGATCGTCGGAGGCGTCCTGCGAGCGAGCATCGTTGCGCCCTCTGCAATCGAGGGCGATGATCAAATAAATGCCCGCGAGCCGCCTTTAGTGGCGCCCCTTGACCTGTGCAGTCGTTTCGAAACGACTGCGGACCGTCGTGCCCAAGTTGAAGTTGTAGGAGTGATGGTCACGTACTTAATCGACACAACACAGTACCATCTATCGTCACTTAATATCGCAACTTCAACTACCCACTACTTCACCGCGCTACTTCAACTCGCAATTACGTGGCCGACTATCCGGTTATTGTCAAGATGCACGGCGACCTGCGCGGCTTCTGTACGCTCGTCCTCCTGCTGCCCCTGCTTGTCCTCCAGCCTCCTCTGACGCTCGCTGTTCCCTGCAGATGGCGCGCCCGTGACTTACGCCTTCTCGCTCGCAGTGGGGGCCGCCAGCTCCGTCAGTCTGCTGCTGGACCGCGGCCGCCTGCTGGCGCTGGACCGGGACGCCGTCTTCACTCGCGCCCAGTATTGGCGCCTACTGTCGAGTCAGCTCACTTTCCACCAGTTGCGTCATTTTACTTAACTTTATTATTCCTTAAGTAAGTATTGCTAAAGTTTAACGATTTATTTATGTATTTCTTATTTATTTTATGCAGTGGGCTGGCCGTGTCGCTGGGGCTCTACGTCGTGTTCCAGTTCCGAGTGCTGGAGAGGCAGATGGGCTCGCGCAAGTTCGGCAGCGTCATGGTGTTCGTGCTGCTGATCGCCGGGGCCATGCAGCTCGCGGCGCTCACGTCCGCTCCCTGGCTGGCCTCGGTGATCCCGGGAGGGGCCTACCCCGTCATCGGGGCCTTTGCAGTCTACTTCAACAGTACGGCTGTGGCTGTAGTTGAAGTCCAGAAGCTGAAGGAGACATGCTAACTTTTTTTTTTAATATCTTTACTGTTTTAGGATTTATTCCCAAGATGCAGCCGCGGTCGTTGAGTGTGTGTGGGCTGCACTTCTCGGACAAGTCGAGCACGTATCTGCTCATGCTGGTGGTACGACGGAGATGTTGGCACGTCTGTTGAGGTGTTGGAAGACTTGCGTGGATGAGCTAACGGGTTTTTTTTCCACTGCTGTTAGATGCTTGCACGTGACTACCGCGCCCTGATTCCATTCCTGAGTGGGTCCTTCCTTGGACTCCTATTCAGCTCGACGCCGCTTGGACGACTGCAACTGCCGTCGTCTGTTTGCTCGATTTTCGGTCTGTTCCACCCGCTGTTCGACGTGGTGCCTGCGAGTTCGTTGGCGCTTCAGCGGCAGCGGCGTGCGCTCGAAGCTCAGCGTCGATTGAACGCAAGGCTCAATCGGGGCCGCCCTGCAGCGCCGGCTGTGGAAGGACAAGGCTTCCGAGACCAATTACTGCCGGGTGCTGGGGGTATGATGCCTGGCGGCGTTCCTGTTGCAGCCGCCGCGGCTGGAGGTATGCTGCCACCTCATCTCGCGGCTGCACCGCCGTCTGAAGACGCCATCCAACAGCTTATGGTAAGAATTTACTGTGCGTTGATTCCAGTGCAAAATGCACATTGGCTGACTGACTCACTTGGTTGTGGTTGCTATTACAGGCCCTCGGGTTTGATAGAGAGCGCGCGCTGCAAGCGCTGCAGTCCACGGACAACAACGTGGAGGCGGCCGCAAATCGCCTCCTAAACGGTTTGTAGAGGAAGCAGACGTCGCATACAGAGATAAAGGCGGAGTCAGGCACCACATGCCGATTTTCCAAGTAAGTACATACAACCATGCCCCGTTTGAGCTGTAGAGGGTGACGTGTCTTGCTTCGCCGCAATCGCCACCTCATCTCGCACCGCGTCCTGTATCTATGAACAGGTGTCGGCAGTGCCGAGAATGGGAGGTGCCCACCACTCGACGAGTCCAGCCTGGCATCACCAGTGCTCCATGTCGCGCGTGGCGTAAGGTCCTTACTGAAAATTGTCCGTCCATCAGCATCCAGGAGGTTGGCTACATGACGTTAGTCGACACCTAGTTAAGTCCAGACTTCTGGACTCATCGAGGCGCTCTTGGTGAAGGTGACAAGCTGCCCACACGCACGTAGAGGTCTGGCGGTCATTCGATGGCGCACAGATTTCCTAACCCATGCCTGGATACACGTATATCTTTCTCTCTATCTATACGATGGCTGCGAGGGGTCATTGTCCTACAGACGCTGCTACGTGAAAGTCTTCGAGTGGAAAATGACGTGGAGGTGGCTGATGGCGCTCGGTTCCCTCTGGACGATGCAGGTGGTGGCAATGACACCGCCCATATGCATGAACTCGTCGGGTCTGTGGGGTGGAGGGACCCTTCTATCGTCTTGCAGCGGCCAATGTAGCGGCGGATTGCTCTGTGACGTAGCTGCCGACGGGGACTACACGTGCCTCAACTACACGGATTCAGCTTTTGTCCTCCTCATCCGAGACTCAGGCTACCAGAGCGATGAGGACGCAGCGGCGCGAGTGGCCGATGCGTCTTACGTATCGAAGGTTGCCAAGCTTCCGGACGACACTGATAGATACCCTCACATCGACAACTGCTACCTGTACGATGTCTCTAAACTCGAGATCAACTCGGACATCGATCAAGTGTAAGTATCGCCTGTCCTCGACTGTTGAACTGCCTCGAACCTAACAAGTGGTTTGGTACTGCAGAGTCCTTGCTGGGGGTAACAGCTACAGAGGTTACTACAAAGGTCGAGTGGGCTACCTCACATTCAACTCGGACTTCATTGCCAAGCAGTCCCAGATCACGAGGGTGTCGCTGATCAATCTCAACCTGAAAGACGTGATGCTCGACCTGCCGTCAAAGCTGCCTGTAAACACCACGCAGCTGGATTTGAAAAATACTTTGATCTACACGTTCCCAACTCAACTCACCGGACTGGCGAAACTTGAAGAGCTGTGGGTACCTCTGCGCCTCGTCGTTTTGTGACTGTTATCCTGATCTAACTTTTTTCTTGGCGGTGTACTCAGATCACTGGAGGGAAACTACATCTCGAGTCTCAACGAGTCTGACGTGATACCTACTCTGAAGAATCTGTACGTCGTTGAGTTGCCTACTGTAGACTCCGTTGCAGGGACTTACGTTCGATTTTGTTATGTTTGACCAGAAATCTTGCGTCAAACAATCTTACGGTCATGCCAGGGTCTCTTAAGAACCACGTAAATCTCGAGAGCCTGTATGTGTGCGGCTTGGTGATGAATACCTTTTGATATAGCACTGTCTAACCGATCTTGAGCTGTCGACAGGAACTTAGGATCGAACAAGATCAAAGAAGTGACGGCGTTGGACTCTTCCGACACGCTTACAGCGTTGTACGTCAAGCTTTTTATCCTGCGTCTGAGTCTATTTGCACTGACAGATCGTTTGTACGAATTCTGGGTTGTGTAGGAATTTAAGCGAGAACAACATCGCAACCTATGAGGCTACGTATCCAAACCTACAAACGCTGTACGTGGTTCTAGCCTTGTTTGCTGTCTATGACCGTGTTGGCACTTACGACTTTGTTCTTCAGGTATTTGGGTGGCAATAATTTGACAGAGATCCCAGCATCTGTGTACAATTGCACTAAGCTTAAGAACCTGTACGTACCTTCGGGATCCCGTTCATACTTTTTTGAAAAAGATTGATCACAGCTTGTGTGTGGTGGACAGGTACCTATCCGGCAGTGGCACATACCTCTTGTCGCCAATATTCACTGACGGCCAATTTCAGTTTTTGCAAAACTTGGATACATTGGACATCACTGAAGCCGAATTCGACACTGAAGTAGCTTGTCAAACAAACAATACGCAGCAGCTTCGGGGTAAGATTCAGGTCTGTCTGACATCAGCAGCAACCGTGGCTACGACGGCCGATTCAAGCACTGAAGGGATGTCTACTGGGATTATTATCGCAATCGCCGCAGGTGGCGCACTTTTGATCCTGATCCTGCTAGTAATCGCGATTTGCGTATGCCGTCGGCGTCGCCGGGCTGTAAAGTTTATCACGGCGGAACTGGATGACCCGCAACTCGTGCCACTTATGTTGAAGCCGGGAGATATCAAAAACGTCAAAAAGATTGGTGCAGGTGATCATTGTGTGGTTTGGCTCGTCAGATACCGCAAGTCGCGATTGTTAGCCTCGAAGCGTCTCCGAAAGGACTTAGCGCGTCGACGAATCACCAAGGCCTTCATCGAAGAGATTAAGCTGGCCGCGCCATTTGATCACCCAAGCGTGGTAAAGCTCGTTGGAATCGCATGGACTCTCAAGACTGACATCCAAGCTCTGTACGAGTACGTGGACAACGGAAATGTGACTGACTACCTGACCAGACCCGGAACGCTGCGTGAGTGGACCCAACAAAAGCTGCAGATAGCCTTGGAGGTGGCGGAAGCTCTAGTCTACCTCCATTCGTTTGCGCCACCTGTCTTGCACCGAGATCTGAGGGCGAGCAACGTGCTGCTTACTAGCGAGATGAAGGCCAAGGTGAGTAAGGTTGGTGTATCCCATCTGAGGGCCATCGACAAGGACCAGCAAACTGGCATGGGCCCGTGGCAAGCACCGGAAGTCTTGATGGGGTCAGACGACCGGGATCCTGCAGTCGACATCTTCAGCTTTGGCGTGCTGCTATCGGAGTTGGATACCCATGCACCGCCCTACAATGACGCCCGAAGTTTGAGCGGCACCCAGTTGGCTGATGCAGTGGTTCTTCAAATGATCGCAGCGGGCTCCATCCGCCTTCGGTTCGGTGAAGACTGCCCGCCGGATTTGAGGTCGCTTGCCGACTCCTGCCTCGCCAAGAATCCTCGAATGCGTCCTGCTGCGTCGGAGGTGGTGTATGCACTACGAACGATCAAGAAGCTCGTATGATTGTATCGATAGCGTCGTGGACACTGTTGAAGCCCACAATTTGTTTTGTAAATCTCATTGATATCCTCACATGTGTTTCTTTCGATTGTTTGTTGCTGGTACAACGAGTGAATGAAAGGGTGGAGAAACTAATAGCTACAAACGTAGGGGAGCAGGGTCCGCTTGAAGAGGCAAGTGCGTTTAGCAGTAAGCCCAGAGTCACCTTGCGTAGGTGCAGGCGTCGACTCCGAGGTGGAGTTGGTATCAGGCCCAGTGGTCGAGTCAGGTAGGGTCGTACATGTAGTTGATGGAGGACTTGTGGTCGCTGGAGAACTGGTGGTGGTCGCCGGTGTCTCCGTAGTCTCCTCTGGGCTCAGGACGACGTTGATAGCGTAGGACGTGCCCTCTCCCCATCGAGTTGCTCCAGCAGGTCCGCTTTCAGGTTTTCAGATTGGAACCCGTAGTAAGCTTAGCAATCGGGCAGCGGAATCGTCAGTGCAATGCACAATTAGACAATGTGCTTGCGTGGATATTTTTTCTCATGCTTGTCTGTCTAGTGTTACAAGGGTTCGCTGCTCCGCGCATTGACGTGCTTTTCGGCAATTGCTGGCTATGCTACGATAGGGGGCCATACTCGAGCGAGATGAAGGAGCAAGACCAGAGCAAAAGGTATGGTAGCCGCTGGGTCTACTGATTGATGACATAGATGACGGACTCACGCTGTCCGTTGAGCGATGGGGGCGCCTACCTGCCGAAGTAGTGCAGCTCGACGGGCCGCGTGACCAGGTACGACACGATGGCAAAGACCCAGGCGAGCTCCACGCCGACGTCTCCGCCGTACGGGGCCTCACCGCACAGCTTGGCGATGGGGCCGACGTACCACGTCTGGCTCATGCCCAGCACAGCGCCGACGATACCCACGCAGAAGGAGAAGACGGCGGCGAAGCCGTGCGGCAGCTTGTCGCGGTTGTCGTAGTCGGCCGGGTTGTAGCCCGAGTAGCCCTTGCGGAAGTAGAAGTGCTCCGTGAGGCCGATGGCGGCGTACACGGACATCCAGTAGCCGATGACGTTCATGAAGTTCTCGAGCACGCTCTCGAAGTGCGAGTAGCCCGGGAAGGCCACGACCGCGTAGATGACCGAGCCGACCAGCGTCCACACGAAGCGCGGGATGCTGCGCGTCCACTCGCCGAAGACTTGCACCGTGATGGCGAACGAGTAGATGTTGGGGCAGTTGTTGGCAATGATGGACAGCGCCAGCAGCACGAGGCAGAACTGGCCGAAGCCGCCGAGCGGACCCACGATCACTGCGCTGACGAGACCGCCGGCG
>JAHQIV010001352.1:0-12206 GCA_030463285.1 Phytophthora europaea
TAACGGTTGGGTTAGTATCGCTTCTGGAGCTGCGAACACTATTGCTAACCAGTTTGGGCGAGGGGCCTTCGTCCCCGGTGGAACTGCTGCTGCTGCTATCGCAGGAACGTGGAATTACATGCTCAAGATCAAGTTGGTTGATCTCCACCCGATCTTCAAGGAGCTTGATCTCATGGCTAATCCTCAGATCAAGCTTCGTTTCCGCGTAAATCAGGGATCGGCCGTAATCAACCTTAGCACTACTAAAGCTATGTCGCTTTCATCGACTACGCTTGTTTCTGGTCAATCATGCCCGATCATGGTAGCCTCTTCGGCTGGGTCTGCTCCTAATAGTGGAGTATTTAATGCTACGACCGCAGGTCAGATCTCGGTGGCATGGGGTGCTATTACCAATTCTCTTGAGCCAACCATTGATAGCACCTATTTCCCTTTTACTACTACTCGTCTGTACGTACCATTCCTTGATCTCGAAAATCCTCAAGCTCTGATCAGCAAGCCTAACAAGACTGTCCGATACATGGATTACTATGCGCAATGGTTCTACCAACGCGCAGGTACTGGCGTCAGCTCTACTCAGCTGAACACTGCATTCGATCTACAGCTGTCTGCCAGTCTTAAGAATGCCAAGGTAGTTGCTCTTCTACCGTTTGCTGAGACTTCGTCTGGAAATTTCAATAGCTCTACTATTCAGCAGTTCCAGTCGTGTTTCGATAGTGCCCCTTGGACTGTTCAGCCTGGTTCGTCGATTCGCAACTTTAATGTTCGTATTGGTTCGCAGCAAGTATTTGATATCTCGTATGACTACGATTTCCAGGACTTCATCAATGAGTTCGCTAAGCTTGGATCGATTAATGGTGATCTAACTAAGGAATTATCGAATGGTCTGATCGATTACCAAACCTGGCAGCAAACCAATCGTGTGCTTGTAGCAGACGTATCTCGTCTGACCGAGAAGGATGTTCCACAGAGCATCCAGGTTATGGGAACGAATGCCTCGACACAGGGTTGCAACATGCTTGTACTGGTTGGCTTTGAAAATGAGATGACGTACAATCGATTGACTGGAGAGGTACTCGAATATACCTCTAACTAAGCTATCGTTTGTATGATCCGATAACTATATAATCACCACTCTTCAGCTTAATTCTACGATCATTGCTTTTTACTATGAGGAGTGTTTTTCCTATCCCACGAGCGACTTGCTTAACTTTTAGATTTATCTCAACCTGGGACACAAGTAATTCTAACTCTCCTCTATCTGTTAAACTGTTCAGACTTAAGCCAACGATTGATTCATTATTCCTTAGATCATAAATGGTCATCTTGTAGCTTGTATTCGAATTAATTAATTAAAATTCAAATATTTCCTGCTGGCTATGTATATAGATACAGTCGATAATAATCATGAATTTAGTTTTAAATTTTGGTAAGCATAAATCCAAGACGATTGAAGAAGTGTATGCTTCTGATCCAGGCTACTGTCGTTGGTTGTCGAATCAGAAGATTCTCATTGATTCCGAGCCTGGCATTAGTGATTTTCTCAAAGCTAAATTCATCAACGATGATGGGTCATTCTTAATGACTTGGGGCAAATTCAAAGGTCGAACGATCAAACAAATCCAAGCAATCGATTCCAACTACATCGAATGGTTGAAGAAGAATGAATTCGTTAATCAGAAGATGTCTAAGCTGAAGGGTGCTCTTGATGAGCTCGCCTAAGCTGATGGTATTTTTTTTGAAAAAAAATATTCTGGAATTCGGATTAGCTTGAACGAGCTTGTACCCAGGTCAATTCTTCTACGGTTTTCGATCTCCATGAATGACCATGCAAAGATTCAGGCATTGATGTTGTCCACGATTTATGTCTCTTAGTTTGACAATGATGGGCATAGTTCCACCGTTTGCCTGCGTAGCCACAAGGACACGAAATGTCGTGGTGAAGTCTCGCTTTAAAAATGTTCGTCATCATTGCCTCTGCCTTTTCCACGTTTGATACTACTATCGAATGCTTCATACAACGAACTTTTGACGGAGCCTTACTACAAACATTTCCGTTTTTCAATACAAACATACACATTATCTTAGTTATGATGATATTATATACTTAGTAGTTTATTTGTTAGGATTAAACGTCATTTAAAGATTTGCCTCTGAACAGTTGAGCGGTTCCGAAACTATCCTCAGATCCTTTGAGTGCGTCCTTTCGTGCTAAGTTATCGAGAGGCCGTGCCGTTGAAATGATCATTTGATGAATGTGAGGTTGGTGTTGCTATATGCGGTGCTTGCAGGCGAGGAGGAGACCTCCTTCGCACCAGAAGGTATTTATTGGTTCCATCGTCGAAAATTACCTCCTTTTCCCTCTTTCGCGGAGAACGTTCTACGATTGTTCTCGTTGGTAAATTACGGGGAGAAAAAAAAACTGACTGGGTTTTACGCCAGTACCCACTACTCCCGTGTGCTCATGCTCCATTTTCGGTAGATTATTTCCGGGGTCGTATACGGGTATGCTCGCTGTTTTGGTCGGGGTTTTTAATACAAATCTCAAGTGTTTATCTGCAGAGGCCTCAGAGAGACCGTTTGCAACCGAAGCGAAGCGAAGGTCTGCAATGGTCGGCGCGTGGGCCGGAGTAGTTGGCCTTACAGGGAGGTGATATCTAGTTACCGACGCCTTGCCCGCCACGAGCGAAGCGAAATTGGCGGTGCAAACGAGGAGCTCACGAGCCAGTATCATTTCTGTGAAAAGCCAACCCAAACACCCGAGCATACCCGTATACCGTATAGGGGGGGATATTGGGGTACTCGGGGTCGTATACGGTATAAGACCCCGGATAGAGTCTACCCCAATTCTCATGGGGACAAATCATTCAGGAAAAGCAACTTTAATATATTGGGGTAGACTGTATCTGGTGTCGTATACGGTATACGACCCCAAATAGGGTCTACCCCAATTTCATGGGGATAATTTTTTCAGGAAAACGCAACTTTTCGGGAACTCAACATTATTGCTTCGCAACCAATAAATAGCTCAAAGTGAGCGCAAGGCACACGTCTTACGAGTAGTATGCTTTTAAGTACAAATCGCGACTTTTAACCCCTTAGTTCCCGGACCAAAATACGAGGGTATATTTGTCACCCGTCCCGTATTACAATGTATAGGCATTTGTATGTGCTGTCGCGTAAGTACGGATTTGAACTGGCGGGTTGGGGGTGGGTGCGAGATCAGATAGGTGGGTAAAGTAACGGCTTCTACAACATAAAGCACTCTAATGTAGGCAAAGTGAGCCCATTGCATATGTTATGATGGCAAAATCGACTGCTTCCAAAGTCCGCGGCGCCGACGCTGCTTGTCCAAAATACAGTCAGACCCTTTGCACTGCAACAAATAAAACAACATAGGATAGTCCTTATGATGCATTATATTACATAATCTGAAAAGCTCTTAGGTTAAGTTGACGAATATCCAACATAAGTACTTAGGCCAAAACAAAACGTAGCGAGCTCAAGCTCGCCACGCCATTATCAGCTCCACCGCGGCCTTCGTCTCCTTCACCTCCTCCGTGCAGTTCGCCTCCCCCTTGAAGTTCTCCTCCACCGTGCCGTTCCTCTCCACCGTGGCCTTCGCCTTCATCGTGTTCCTTGCCCCGCCGTATCGTTCGCCTCGTCCGTGCAGTTCACCTCCACCACGCAGTTCGCCTGCGCCGTGCAGTTCACCTCCACCACGCAGTTCGCCTGCGCCGTGCAGTTCGCCTCCACCACGTAGTACGCCGTGCAGTTCGCCTCCCCCGTGCCGTTCGCCTCCGCCGTCTCCTTTGCTACCGTCGTTCAGTTCTCCTCCTCCGTGTCCTTCACGTCATATGTGCTGTTCGTCTCCACCGTGCAGCTCGCGTGCGCCGCTATCTTTGCCTCCGTTATGTCCTTTGCCTCCGTCGTGTCCTTCGCCTCCGCCGTGTCCTTCACCTCCTCTGTGCAGTTCGCCTGTAACGTACAGTTCGCCTCCGTCGTGCAGTTTATATTCACCGTGATCTTAGCCTCCACCGTGTCCTTCACATCCTCCGTGCTGTTCGCCTCCTCCGTGCGGTTTGTCTCCACCGTTGTCTTTGCCCCTGTCAACTCCTTCGCCTCCGCTCTGCACTTCGCCTGCGACGTGTCGCCGTGCCCTTTGTATCTACTTGTTTGTCTTGCTGTCTTTTTAAAGGATGACGGGCTGGTGGCTGTGCGCCACATGTCCTTAGTGGGTAGGGGGTTCCGTTCTTTGCCCTCTGCAACTGTACCCCAGAACTGCAAACCTAAGCCTGTGCATTCGGCCATTTTACACTCAAACTGTTATCTTCGTTTCATTATAGCGGTACATGGACAGTATTCCCATACAAAATCCAAGTATAATCACATTTTATGTTGGAGGTCCAACATAAACAGATGCTGCGGCGGGAAGTGAACTAGGGTATATACCTCTTATGTTATACGGTCCAACATCTGGGACCTAAGGGGTTAAATCGCGATTCGTACTTTGGTTGATTAGTAAACATCTGTTTGACGTTTTGTATCACGAAATATATAGTTCTTTCCTCCTTGATATAATCACCTCTATTGTTAAACTCATCCGCTAACAAACTACCCATGATAAATAGTTTCGGTAAAAAAAATAATTAGTTGCACCTTCGATATACTGCTGCGCCGCCGGGGAATCGAACCCCGACCTCATCCGTGAGAGGGATGAATCCTAACCATTAGACCAACGGCGCGCCAGAAAATCTCCATGTTAACGCTAACCCACCCACAAGAACCACAACCCTAAGAACAAAAAAGAACCAAATGCCATGTAATCTAGCGGTGAAACCAAATATCACCTTGATAAATGATTTATCTAACGTTACTCCACTTGGACTCCACTCAAATTGCAGGTCGGCCATCTCAGAAATGGGCTCAGATTTATAAACCCAATCTAATTTAACCTTATCGTTACACCCATTCGAGTCTATATTAAGCCTCAGCATACAAATGTCAAGTCAAACGTGACAAAAGAGTCATAATGTACCCGTGGGAATTATCCCGTTTCACAGGTGACGCCAAATTATATCAGGGCTATGAGGTTGTCGGGCGATTTCATACATAAGGTATTATTCTGCAGCAGCGATGCCATACGTCCAAAATCGCCACCCAGCGGGGCTGTAGCCAACTAAGCGCTTGAAAGTAGATTGCGAAGTAAGTTGATATAAAGCAAACGATTTTCGTTCCTACTTCCTACTTCTCCTGTCCTCACGCGTGCTTCGTGGCAGCACTCGCCGCAAACCATTGTTCCTTGATTATGAAGTGCCGTTGTCGACGCGGCACACTTGTCGATTATGTAGTCGACATGATCATGCGGTCTTGTCGGTTGCTTGGCATGTCGGTTGCTGCGGTTGTTCCCATCATGCGGTCGTAGGCTGCACTCTAAGTGCCCCCAGCGCTGCAGGAGCTGATGCATGAGAAATCTCAGTAGGACAAATACCGTGGAGCTCTTCCCATGGAAAATTGTATTGGCAACAGTACCGTGAAGACCATGGTGGCTTCCCACGCAAGGACTCGCCGTGGATACGCCAAGCTGTGGACCGCGGACTCTTCCGCCACTTCGAGGAGGTGAGCAACGAGGTGGCCCGCCTTGCGCGCATCAAGAGCATAGACGTCTTCTCGTCCGAAGCCGGAGATGCCGCCAAGCCGCATCTAGAGCTGCTGCAGCTGCAGACGAATATGTGCCGCGCGCGCCGCCGCCCGTGCGCATCTGCGACGACCAGAAGCAAATGATCCAACAGCTCGAGGGCCAGTAGGGACTCGGCGTGCTTCGTAAGTACCTGGCGCTCGGCCACCCACCAACAAAGGAAGCCGGAGGAGCTCGAGATGCAGCTTGGCCACATGGCCGCCGCCGTGCGCGTCGACGACGAGCTGCGCCAGCTCGAGAGACGCTCCAGCTGCCTCGTGGACGACCGGATGCGCCGCTCCAGCCTCTCCACCAGCTCGCGTAGCTGGAGGGCGAGGACGACTGGGGGACGCAGACGAAGACGTATACTACAGCGACGATGACGTGCGAGACGTACCCGAGCATCTCGAGAAGATCGAAAGAAAGAATCAGCGTCTGTTGGGGCTGCTGCTGCGCACGTTTCGCCTACACGACGCCCTGTAGACGCACACCAACACAGCCATGTACGCCTCAGAGGCGCAGAGCTGTGAGTCCATCAAGAACCAGATCCATCACGCCATGGGGCTCTATCACTATGTGCTGCAGCTGCTGCGCATGGCCATGGCCACCTTGGCCTTGTCGCAGTACTCGGGCTCTGCAAGAGAGTTTGTCAACGGTCCTTTTGCTGTCCCAGTGGAGGTCTGTCAGCCCATGGAGGCCGCCGTCATCGACATCCTGCCCGAGGCGCGTCGCATGTATCGATTGCTCGCCCTGGCGCTGCAAAACCTGCGTCTGCTTAAGTTCCCCAGGTCGCGAGCTACTTTCTGCGGCACGCACAATCCAACTTCGACCCGCGCAGCGCGCAGAAGACGGTGAAGAGACTGTCGGCCTGCAAGATCATTGCCACTACCTCGGGGAGGTAGTAGCAATCACTCCGCGGGATTTCTAAGCCCGATTGCTTGCGTTAGGATTGTATGTGTTTTTCCCTCGGTTTCGAGGGTGGTGCGCGTTGGGCAACTCAGACTTACCTGTGTTTGAGTTGTAAGGCTGCATATTGTGTGTACAAACTCTGGATTGAAATTGATTATCTGGACACGGTCAATACACATAAGCTCGTGATCGAGAAGCTCGAGCTGCCGACCGATGAAAACGCACCGGGGAGGAGGACTAAGCCTACGCTCTGGATTCGCAGCGTCGTCTTGAGACGCATATGACCAGCGGGACGGGTTCGACAGCAATGTGCAGAACAAGGAACTAACACTCAAATATGGGAATGTTACGACAGCCTCGCTCTTGCCTGTCGTGAACTTCGAGACGCTGGTTGAGGCTACACAATTTCCAAACCCGCAGGAAAAAACCGGTCATGTGCACTCCCGATGGGCAAGGTCATCGAAAGCAAAGATGGTACCAATGGTGCGTCTAGTGGCGGTGGCGGCTGCGATGACCGTGGCACGGACGAAAACGGCTCGTGTTCGTTGTGTGATAAAGACATAATAGAAGGTTGGGATTGATCCGAAAATAAACCAAGTGGATTCAGAGTTTGCTAATCTCGTCTGCAGTGCCGATTTGCTTGTAGATGTACCTACGTCAGGGCTTGTTGCGCTACGACGACTATTACGCTCCTTCAAAGCATCTTATTGTGCTTTATATATTGGGGACGCTCTTTGCAAGTTTCCGTCGGCTGCGTAGACTTGCTTAGGGAAGTAGAACGAGAGAGATTTTTGCTAGCAAGTCCAGCCGTCTTGTCTACACATGTGCGACTTCGAAGGATCGGCTGGATATGTACGTTTGCACAATGCAACCAGGTGTGTTTCGCAGAAATCCGTCTTCTCGGTTGCATCTCTGCAACCAAATTTGCACACTGTGCATCTCCGCATTGATCGACTTATTTCTTTTAGCACTACCCAAGACTCTCTTACCACACACGCCTACGGTTGGTCAACAAGAGCTACTTGAACGGTTGCCGGTTCTTCTGCGGTAACAGTCATCGGGCTCGAGTCATTTGCGTACAACATGCCATTCTCATTTTCAATGATGCACTTCTTCCAGTCGCCGTGAAGCAATTCTCGAACGAGTGAAATTACAAACGCTCTATGGTTGTCGCGGCCTTTTAGATCTCCAATGGCATGCCGCGGATCACGAAATTCGCTAGGCGCTCTACCATGTACGAGTTCGTGACAGACGTACGCATTGAACCTGGCAATATAAATAATTGCCAGTGCCAACTTCTTGTGCCACTTCTAGAAAGAGTGCCCATTGGCTAACGAGAAACGCCGGCGAGGTTGATCGTGTCTGTCGACCCCTTGCATGGCGGAGTTGTATTCGCCGATGCATGTTGGGGCTTCGAACGCGACCTTGTTTTGGCACGCTAGAGCGATGTAACTTAAAGCTGAGGACATACCAGGATGTCGAGCAGCAGCATACGTACAGCTTGAAATGGTACTTACCCCTTGGGTTTCTGGGTCTGTACACAATCACATGCCGACCATACTGGGAGCGACATGCGATGCTTGCTTCATCAACAGCAGCGTTGCGGCCAACACTATATGCCGGCCACGCTGGCGAAAAGGCAACATTAGCATCAAAACAATTTCGCTGCCAATTCAGGAGTTCTAAGGAGCATTTTAGCTTTCAAGGCGGCCAGTTTACTCGGTTTCTTGGGTGTCGCCTTAGCGGTTTTGGTCTGCTGAGCCAGGTGCGTGAGCTTCCTTTGGTCTGCCACTCGAAGTCGATGCCGTTTTCTTTGCTGCTGCACTTGCTCGCTTTTTTTGTTTGCCACTCGCCGTAGATGTCTTTGCTGCCGCTTTTGTCGTGTAAGGAAACACGATTTTACGAGTCCTCGTCCCTCCTACTAAAGAAAGGGTAACGAGCCCTACCAACAACACACGCTTTCCCGTTAAGGTCGGTGATATATCGTCGGGATAAAATCTGAAGACTAGATCCGATCCCTTACACCGGGCTGGAATGTGCCTGTGTGCGCCGTTGGGTCAGGCAGGTATTCCCACAGAAATAAATACACCCGTAGCCACGAGCATAGGCTAGGGTGTTTACACAGTTGCGCTTAGCGCTAACCCCCTGTAGTCCCTTAGAAAGGAAGGGTACCGGGCCAGTCAAGGCCTTTTAAAGGGGGGACCGAAGTGAAACCTCGGTCATAAGTCAAATATACTGGGGGGCTGTGCCACTCTCCAGAAACGTACAATGAGGTCTCTAATACCTTTCAACACTCGGCCACTTCTCCACTCTTGGCCTTACCAGGATGAACTCTCAGTCAATGTACCTTAAGTCCACCGGTAAACATAACCCACGTCGACCGAGTGTATTCTGGTGCTACGGCTAAGCTAGCTAGACTTATCAGAGACGGACTTGACTCTTGTGACTTGAGGGGGGAATTCTACTCTGATTTAGTGATTAGAGGCTATGGGGCCTCGTCTATGGCTAATCCGTAATGTATATACAAAGATCAAGTCTAAGCCGAGCCTTCGGTCTAATCCTACAACAGGACGAGCCTTCGCCTTAAGTCCGGATTCTTAATAACAGGCGAAAAGAGGGTACTGACATGACTAACCGGAGATCACGACGGTTGTATATTAGAACCCGCCGTGACCCACAGTCATTAGCTAGCCTACTGGCACTAAAGTGCGCGGAAGGTGTGTAGCCAATCAGAGGCCTTGGTCATCTTTCTCCGCGGGGTTCAAGGTCGTTAGACCTCGGCTGTCAATCAAAGCCGAAACTCGACATTACACTTTCGCCCCTGCAACACTTGCTTTTCTGCCACTTGGTGTCCGTCAAAATCGGAGTGTAACGGAAGGGACTCAATAATTTGACATCATAGTTTCTCATTGGCTATTGGTAGAAACTACATCCTAGCCTGAATGTTTTGGTACCAAATGGCGGTACAGTGGTGCACCTCGTTTTCGGCCCCGGTATATTCATAAAACCTGTATAAATTTATGAATACGCCTAATGCATTGCACAAGCAGCCTGCCCATCTCCCTCACTCAATTGACTCTTGTTACAGGCACAAACGAACGGTTGGTACGGTGTTAAAGACATGCTATGAGGTACAATCTGGGACAACTGGGGACAAACTATGGGGTGTAGTGTACCAACAGGGGGACAAACCGTACAAACGAGCAGCTGAAAGATAAATAAATGACAGCTTGAGATTCAAAAATTACGGCAAAAATTAGAGATTCCCACGCTGGTCACGAGACCATGTTGGACCGCGGTTCAACGGTTCGGACCGCAGGCTGACCGGGATTTGAACGTGAAGTGACGTGAATGTTGCGCCAACCGAGGATAGCTACACGCATGTTGTGTGAGTGTAGCGAAGCCTTGTGCGTGCGGCGTAGCATTCGACGTGGCTTAAGACCCGACCCGACCTTCGACGAGCAACGTACCGATACCTACAGCTCCTGGGTAAGTCTTGACGTCACGTATTTGTTGTGGAAGGTGCTTGAAGGTTCGAGCTCTGAGTAAATAAACTCTATGTCTGCTCGCGCGACGATGACTGCGCTAGACAAGGCCTTCGAGAAGCACCGCCTAAATCTCGTGAAAGTGCTGGTAAAGGCTGATGAAGATGTTATGACGCGTGCAGCCCTCTACGATGACAGCAGCAGGCGAGTGCAGCACGCGAATCCTGTCAAGGTGTTTAGGATACCGGGTGCTGGTGTGTATTCGCTTACGTCTCTTTAAGCACGGTAAACAGTAAGTAAAACGCAATATACACAAGTAGCAAAGACTTGTGCATTCAACTGGTTATCAACTTCAACTTGCTGGTAATTCAACCAACTTCCACTCTCGATCTCCAGCGCCTGCTTTGAAAAGGTACCGGAAGCGAAGGTGGTCACACAGCGGCTTACCTTCACTTGGAAGGCTTGATCAGATTTGTTGTACATCATCGTGGCTGAGAACGTGACCTTGCACTCTGTACTGCGGACGAGGTGTCCACTCCGACGACCCCCGCCGCGCGCACGGTGATCCTTCGCATGCGTGCATTCGAACTTCTTGTAGTATGGACCAATACCTTCTGGAAGTAGCTCGTCCGTAGACCATACCTCCTTGGCCTTCATCGTTTTGTTCCGCGTTTCCGATGGAGTGGAGGAGCGGACCCTGAATAGTTGGTTTGTAGTTCGCTGGTACTCGTGTAAGAACGTCTCAAACGAATCCCAACTCTTGTGCCACACTTGACGAATGGGCTGGCAATCAACTTGTACAGGCGTCGTATCCTCTTCGCCCGAGGACTGCTCTCTAGACGAGTTTAGCAGCATCGGCACACCTTATTCAAGATAAACGAGGATATTAGAGAACATGCGGACGAAGGAGGGAGATAGGACACGTCACAAACCTACGTACCAAGAGATGGCTGCAGCAGGGCACGAAGTTGCGGCGCGTGGCTTGGTTGGGCGGGAAGCGCTTGATCGATCGAGGGGGAGAATCGAGAATGAATCGGATGGCCGACGATGGCAATGATTTTTTTAAAGAATATAAAAGTGAGAATTTAAATTACCACTTGACGTTTGACGACAGGTGCAAACTTCGTTTGTACCTGTAGTCATTTTCCACTCAATTAACCTCAACGAGGGATGACACCCCACAATCCCACCGCTCAAATCATGACGCCAAACGCCTTGATACAAATGTTCAGTTTAAATTTATCCTTGACACGTCTGCCTACTCTACCCTGAAAAGGAAATCTTGTGCAAGAAGGCCGCTACTTCAACTCATGAAGTGGGGCACTCAACAGTTCCAAACCCCAGTCAAGCGCTTCACTCTCCAAGGCATTGCCCCGCAAACGCCACGGCTCTCCTACTGGAAGGCTGGACGTATGTATCGAAGAAAACTACCGTATTCAGAATTGTTGGGGCCATTCAGGTATTACATCGAAGATGGATGTTCGCGTCTTACTTAATTAGGTTAATATAATCTATTACATGCCACCAGTCGCCAGTCTCTGGTGATGGTGCCCAAATTACGGTGATTTTATACCAAAACGTTGGTGAGTGATGATGTCCAAATTTCTGGTGATTATGTCCTTTTCTCTGGTGACCGTGTACCAAATCGCTGGTGTCGATTTCCTTCACTAAAATACTAACAAGGCGATGATATCACTTAGAGCTGCAGCGAGTCTACGACTTCAAGCTATTGTGGCTGTGTTGACTAACGGGTTGGCTTTGGCCTTGAGGCCGAGGCTAGTGAGGCGTTCGTGTGGTGCCACAGGTACTGGTTCACCGTGGCGTGGGCCCGCGCATTGGTCGGGTACAGGTCGATCAAGCCGAACTTCTCAGCCAGGTACACTATGATGACGCTGCCCTCGAAGGGCGATAAGTCGGCGTCCAACAGCACACGAACGGCATCCCGTTCGGGTTGAATGCTCGGAGTTGTGGCGACATGAAGTGGGGTTGCAGAAGTCCGTGAGCACGAACGCGTGCTCTTGCTTCTTGGTGTACAGAGGCTGTGGCTGGTGAGGTGCTTCTGTATCTGTATGCTTAAGTATGAATTTTAGTACTTTGTATGAATTTACGTGCCAGGTTTGAATATATATATATATATA
>JAHQIV010001353.1:0-12201 GCA_030463285.1 Phytophthora europaea
GTGCAGCCCTGCGTCCAGATCGGCGGCATCCCGGCCAGCCGCTTCCTGGACATGGCCTTCTGGACGCTGCTGTTCTCGCTCTGGGTGCGCAAGCCCCCGTCCGAGTACCACCGGGTGGAGACGATCTACGACGTGCTGCTGCCGTGGCTCGCAGGCGACAAGCTGCTGCCGCTGGCGAGTGAAGCCACGGAGCAGCTCGCGCCTACAGATTGGACGAGTGCGGCCCTTGGAGGCGTGCACACGGCACAACGCAGCCAGTTGGGCTTCTGCAAGAGTGTGGTTGAGGCCGTGCGGTACCTGTGTCTCCGAAGCAAAGCCTTCACGAACGACGAGGTGGAATACGCCATTTTGTACAAGCTGCGCTACCGTCTCTTCCAGCAGGTTGTCAAGGGGCTGGAGATTGCAGAAGACCCGGCCAAAGGGGTCCCTGAAGGCACGCTGGACAATGCTCTGCGCACGCTGTCGACCATCTCGCTGCAAGATTCGTTGCAAGGCACCCATACAGTGGCAGATATCGACCCGGAAGCTGTCGTCGGGATTTATTTCGCGCAGTCGACGTCTGCAGCTTGTCGGAAATTGACCAAGCTGCTGACAACCCTAACCGAGCGACTGCATGCCGCAAATAAGAAGTTCGCTGTGATTGTGGTGTCGGTCGACCAGGAGCAGGCAGACTACACAGCGCTCATAGAGAGCTTGCCTGGGCACACGTGGCTGATGGTACCATTTTCAGAAATGGAAGCTCGGAAGCAACTCATTCAGACTTTCGGAGTAAGGAAGGTGCCTCAGCTCATTGTGCGTAGACCTGATGGGACAATTTTGACACCGATGGGCAAGGAATTGGTGATGTCAGATCCGACCGGTGAGTTTTATCCGTGGACGGGCGAGGACTTCAACCTACCCAAGTCGACGCTTTCCGTGTCCGAGATCAAATGCATCGCCATGGGTGTCAAGCAAATTGGTTTAAAAACGCTCAAGCACCACGAACGCAAGAACATTCAAGCTGTTGGTCTCAGTCACGTGAACAAACTAATGAGCCAAACAGAACGCTTGATCGAATCTGTAGGGGTTACTCCTAGCTCCGACGGCAACAGTAAACGCGAGACTGCTACACTGGAAGAAACGTTTGCGTTTGCCCCTCACGCGAATGCAGAGTTGTTGCAGCTACAAGGAAAGGAGAGTGAATATGCGGGAAATGCCTCAGAACTCGAAATTCCTACCCTCAGTAATTTCCTGGACGTACCAGAGCGCGTCACATCCATTCCACTGGCGGTAGCAGCGTTTGTTCGATGTGAGGCACTGTGCGAGTCTCTACTCAAGCGAGCTGCTGGGGGCTCGTCCTCTTCTCGAGTTTCTCTACACCATGAAGTAATCCAGCTTATTACGAGTGTCCTGGTTGAGGTTTTGCCTGTGCCGGAGCCTATTAGTGTTGACGGGGTCGTGTCACCCACTTGCATGTGGCGACAACCAGTTGCGAAAGACATGCAACTTCGATGTCTAAACCACCTCCATTCACTACTGATGATTTTGGGCTCAGTATGGCAGTCAATGGAACAGCCAAGCCGTCAGTTTGATTCGGAGCGCGCACTTGCAGCTTTGTGTGTGCTGTGCATTTACGATGCTTTAATTCGCACGCCGGCAGCTGACGATCCCCTCGAGATTTCGCTTATGATGGAGGAAGAAGGTGGATACGTACTTGCACATACCTTCTGCAAAGCCAACTTTTCAATCCAGAAGATGACGTCGGCAATGGAGTTCGCCCGGCCCAACTTTTGTGTTTTCAGAGGAGAAGTTCTCGCATATTTTCACAGCCAGGACGCAAGGGGCAAACGGCAACTTTTTGACTATCACATGCCTGAGGACAAGATTGAGGTGAAGAAGTATTCCACGACGCTTCTGTTCTTTCGCCAGCTGATGGAGCGGTATCACTACCAGCTAATTGATCCCAACAACCAGACCCCACCAACTGAAATGGAAGCGCTTATGGAGTGGTTTTGTAGTGATACCACGCCCATGGCAGATGAGCACCCGGAGGTGGGGTTGACTCGCGATCTGGTCATGGTGGTGAAATTCCTAGCTACGATGGAGACAAAGGAAGTCGAACTCATGCGCCGCCGTACCGCGCATCAACACTGGCAAATGTGGCAGCTTTCGTTTGATGACTCGTCTGCAACTCACCGACGGAACTTTTTCGGGATGCGAGGGCTTAATCAAATTTTGCACGCTACATTGAAGTGGGAGGTAGTGAACTTCCGAGGTAGTGATCAAGATATCGCTGATGTGGAGGTGGAAGGGTTCATGGAGAGAAAGGTATACTTTGGCGAGGGCCCGATTGTGACGAGTCCAGCGAATCTCGGTGCTCTACTTGTCAAAAGTTCGAGCAATACGTCAGCGGGAAGCCTGCCCACAGTGATTACTGAAGATGACATCATGCACCTTACAGACCTGCCCACATACAATGGAACTCTTTCTGCGGAGGAATCGGAATATCTCATGAGCTACTTGACGGTTCCGTACACACGAATCCCACTTATAGCGTCATTCTTCTCGTCACGGGATCGCGTAACATATCTGTTTAACTCGATGCTGCAGCAATTGTTCCGCGCGGTTTTGTTCGAGGGTGGGGACTGGGTCTCGGATGAGAAGTCCGAAGAGATCTCGCACATACCATTGCGGAAGTCTAATCTTGTGATGCACGAGGAAGCCATTCAACGAACGTTTGATGCTCGTGTTCATCACCAGAAGTGTGAGGACCATCTTGGTACCATGAATGGGTTGCTTCTGAATGAATTGATTCATGCACCAGAAGCGATTGTAGTTCCGTTGCTGAAGATGCTGGACGCTGTGAAGGAGCTTGGGGAAGCATCAGTGCATTCGGCAGATGCGCGTTTTATTCTCTTCATGATCAAGCTAGGTGTTGACGTCCTTCGTTACATGACATTTGCTCTCGATCGGTGTATTACAGGAGACGACCAAGCTCGTGTCGAGAAGCTAGAGGGGTATCGATCCCAACTGATGGCCTATGTGTTTGGATTTGCGCATACAACTCTGAATAAGTGGAGACAAGAAGCGGAGGAGGCTAACAACATCCAGACATCATGCGTCATCCATTCGTACCTCGCACTGCTTCATGTAAGCCTGCGGTCTTCGGAATACGACGCTCAGAAAATATCCGAGATGATCGGCTCCATCGCGTATGTTCACAATTGGCATTGCTTTGGAATGAAGCTGTCTACGGACGGTGGTGACGAGAGGGGCGGGCTGTCCGCAGAAGAACGGTTGCTTCGTTGGCTTCAGGCACAAGGTATCGATACGGCGAACGTCGGCAAGAAATCTCTTGAGAAGTATTTAAAAGGCCGACCTCTGTACTTGAAAATTGGGATGCAGACTATCCAAGCGCCAAGTATCGTTGCTCTACGTAACAACGAGGGAAAGGAACTGCAGCTTCCGCCTGGTGACGTCCTTGAGGCAGAGATCTTCGAGACAATTCAGTTGCATCGCCGTTCAATCGTGCAGTGGCTAGTAAGCCTTCCGAAGACAGGTCGTAACAAGGTCCTAGGTAACATCGTTCGAATCGCTCTGCGCTCAACGGAGCCAACTGACTCATGGGAATGGATCGAAGAATCAGGCATCGGGGGTGCCGGAAAATTCAGTTGCCGTCAGCAAGAGTTAAAGCTGGATGCCCAAACGGGAGAGATACTGTGGAGAAATGACGAGCTCAAACCCGTTCCAGACTCGATGACCCAGTATGGAGACTTTATGGCATTTTTTGGGAACAAATCTCTCCATTGCGGCTTTGTTGCGCGACAGGAACATCGCCTATGGGTGAATATTGTTGGCACGGATTACCAACTTGTCGAATGGGATGACCCTACACATGAAATAGATCAAGGTGTCGGCGCCCCAGTGGTATATGAACCTGGAATAGGTGGTGGTTCGGATAACCCGAATGAAGACCCTCAAGAGCTCAAAATGTACTGGGAGTGCTCGGCTTGCACGTGTGCAAATTTCAATGGTGATAATCCTAATGCCACCTGCGAGGTATGTGGCACACCCCGTATTGCTCGTGCTCCGCCTCAACAACCAAGAGAAACGGAAGAAAAGACAAAGCAGCCTGGTGATGATGGGTTTCGTTATCTTGGCAAAACGTTCTCGCGACCGTTTGATATTTATTCCGAGAAGGAGCATCCTCATGCTGATGAACAGTGGTTTGTAGATTTGGTGGGCAACGCACTTCGCCTCATGTACCCTCCTGTACCTGACGACAAAAAGCTTCCTTACACGTTATTCTTACCGACGGACCCGTTGTCAGCTAATGCTACTCATGTACGCCTCATCGGGTTGGACCGAGGTTCTGATGATAAAGATAAGGAGAAGATCGCGACCTTCAAGGAAATTGTGGCGTATCGAACCATGCAGGTGATGCATATGTACGCACTTGTCTCTCACGGACGTAGACTCTATCGCAAGCTCATCTTCACGTCGAACTCGCGTCTGAGCCTTCACAGCTTCCCTCTGAATATTTCTCCAGATCAAGGCCCTGTGGACCCAGCTTTGCTTCGTGCTAGTGGTGAACCTACTGAGCGCCAAATGGTCGGTGGGTCTCTAGTCATTTTGCGCAAAAACCATTTGCTCAATGGCACCGAGCAATTCGTCCCCCCACGCATTTTGCAGGGCGTCATTCCAAGCTGCTTGTTGGAAAATTTCCGCTTCTGGATAGGTGAAGATGGACGTCTGCGGGGCGAACCAGTGGACTTGAAGTCGCAGTGGTTCCGATATCGGGTTGAGATCGAGATGAAGGAGACTGGACAGGCCTTTATCAGCCGAAAGTCTATCATGACTTCTTTTTCTCGGATTTATCGTGACAATTACGAGAAAGCGAGTTCTGCAACGAGTAGCCAAATGCAACCACCCCCGGCACCCGTTCGAGTACCGGGACGATCTGCAGCCGAATCTTCTTATACTCCATCGTACCCATCGCCTGATTCGATTGAAATCAGCGACGACGATGTGGTTCAACTTATGGCTATGGGATTTTCGTATGCAGGATGTGGTCTTGCACTGCGTGAAAATCGAAACAACGTGGGCTTAGCAGCACAATGGCTTCTCGATGAGAATAATCAGATGAAGATCCTTGCAGCAGAAGAGGCCGCTGCATCGGGTGAAGTTGCTCTCAGCCCTGAAGAGCAGCAGGAACAAAATATTGGGCTGCTTATGAGTTTGGAGGGGTCCCCTTCGCGAGTTGCGGTTGAGTATGCGCTGGAACTTTTTGCCAAAGATTTGGAGCTGGCAAAAGTATGGCTAGCGGACCCTGCTAATCGCGCAGAAATTCAACGAGCCGAATGTGCTAGAAATGACGGTTTGAAGCAAAGTACGCCTACAGACGAAGTACCTACACCTATGGAGATTGATCAGGAAAGTAAGGACGGCGCGGAAAATGACGAGGCGCTAGAGGTTGTTGAAGAAACCGTCGGAAAAACACTTTATCTTTTGAGCATGCTCGACGCCAGTTCTGCGCGCGAAAGTAAGGAGGTCGTTGCGTTATCGGAATTGCTCAGTCGGGTGGAGGACCTGTCGCATATTCTGGTTTGGTGCACCAACAAGGGCGAGCAAAGCACACCGAGGGGGCTGTCCTCTGTTGCTTTCATTGAACTACCGAGGCTAAAACTAAAGCTTCAGCCGGTGAAGGATCCGTTGTCTGGACGTGTCCGTCTGAGTGTGATGGATCAGAATGGCTGGTTTGTGAGTGACTTGACGGTTGCAATGCCAGAAGAGACCTCTAGATACCTCCGAGGGCTCGTCAAGATTGCGCCAGATTGCTTTGTGCTCGAGTCGGATACAACCGACCTGAAACTCATTTGTCCCAATCACGACTTGTACCGTCCAGCAATACGTGGAGAGCCGTTTTCCTCGATTCTGGTTAGCGACCGTGGCTCTGTAGGCTGGCAGCAGGCGATGGAGACACGATTTTACACGTATCCTGTGCATTCAAGCAACACCTTCCTGCTCCCTTCTTCTCTCAGCTCTACTGTGTACCTGATTCTTACAAGTTTGCTTACTCGGAACTACGCAGAAGCGATGGAGCTCATCTTGGGGTGCAATGTGGATGTGAAGTTTACCGACGAAGAAAAGCGGGTCTTCGACCAATTGGCGAAAACTCTCGACGATCGTCACCCGAATGCATGCGCGTGTCGTATCCGACTGTCACTAGGTATCGCCTACAGCGACAATAAGGCGCCGTGGAAACTGAGCGGAGAACTGCACGATTATCTCACCACAAGTGGCCACGTCGACGCTTCTTGCAAATTGACTCTTGAGGAAGAGAAGGAGGCCCTTGCGCATTGTCATCAACGATCCCCTCTTCTGTTGCTGCGGAAGGATTTTTGTGACCATGTGAAGGCAGACAGCGAAGCCAATTTTGATTTTAAGCTTTCTCGATCACGTGTTGGTGGTCAACCGTGGATGAAACTCTGCTTGTACAGCAATGGCTACCTTGCGGCGCACGGCAAAAAGCTCTCGACGGTGCGGTATAATCGACCGAAGCACGGAGTTGGCATCGACAACAAATTCTTGATTGATGACGAGGAGGCTGGGAAACTGGTGTGGAATTGCGCAGTTGTTGGTGACGAGATCAGTGGAACAAACCGTGGTCTGGGCTTTCTGTTTTTGTATGAATGTCTTAACCAACAGCTTATCGTTCGAATGGGTGGTGAAGACTGCACACGGTCATTCGGTGATTTGTTCGCTCGCTTTTTGCACCTTAAGTTGTCGAGGTGGGGTCGTGAAACCGTGGATGATGGCGAAGAAGAGTGCGCACCCTCGTATGCAATGGCACAATTGGCGATGGTGATCGCTCATCCAAGCGGAGGATGGCCCTCATCTCCGTGCGATCAAGAAACTGTCCATATGCTCTCTAGTGGTGCAAATTTATATTCCAAGATGACTGTGGGGACAATGCTAAAACACTTTTTCGACTTCGGTGAGATGGAGTTTCAATCTAAGCTGGAGTCTGAGGACCACCAGACCCGCGTGATTGCCCCAATTAAGGCCCAGTTCGGCCAGCTGCATCATACCGCCGAGCATGCAGTTACGATATCGATCGCTGCCACGGAAAAGTCGAAAAACTTCGATGCTTCAAACGCGTCCTGTGGCGAGCGGCAATTTATGGGAGCCAAGAACAGCCCCATAAACCCAGAATTTCCGCTTGAAGCGATTGATGTTAAACGTTTCATTACCTTCTGTGACCCAGAGGCGGAAGTAGAAGCAACTCTACCTTTCGACCTATCACAGCACCCGGTAGCACAAACTGCAGCTGCAACAGATTTGCTTAAGAGACTTGGAGACGACATTGCGATCAATGCGCATGCTGTAAACGGAAGCAAGGATGCGTATATCACGGGCGTCACACCGATGACTTTTTCATCGTCTATCGAACAGAATTCAACCGTCGCGGCCGTCGAAAGTCTTCATATGCTTATTCTCCTCTGTGAAAAGATGAGAGCAAGTGACCGCAAGATGGTAGAAGAAGGGATAGCAATGCTTGAGATGTTGCTAAACGAGGTCCGTGGTGATATCCATGGAGACGCAGAAAAGGTCGTCGCTGCCGACCGTTTTGTGATGCAGCGGCATGTTGGTGTATACCCTCGAGTGACCTTCGACTTCCTCACATCTCTTCTAGCATCGGATTGCTTCGAGGCAGACCTGAAGGCCCGCAATCCGTTCGTGGTGAACGTGACAGCGGATCTTGTGGAAAAGATTTTGCTGGTGCTTTTCCTCTGCAGTCGGATTGTTCATATTAATCGAACTGTTCAGGCAGCGCGTGCTCTTGTCAAGCATTTGAATGGAAATGCGAGTTCTGAAATCGGAGATGACAAGTCTAGCAGAGCGAAGATGACGCGTCAGGCATCTCGGGACTTGGCAGACATGCTGATATCGAAGCGATACTACCTTCATGGTCCAACTGACAGTGGCTTGTCGGGGTGGAGATTTGACCCTCGCTTCTTGGTGTTTGAGTACGTTTTCGACATCTTGTTGCGTGATCGACAAGTCCAAATGATTGACAGCTTTTTGACAAGTCTCAAGAAGGGCAATTCCCGTGTTCAGCAAATGATCATGGGAGCTGGAAAAACGACTGTAGTGGGCCCTTTGCTAACGTATATTCTCGCCGACAAGGAGCACCTCGTAACTCATGTTATGCCGACAGCACTTTTGGAGCAGTCTCGACAAGTGCTTCGAAGCCGCTTCAGTAATCGCGTGTTACGCAAGCGCATCTTCACGTTCGAGTTTGACCGTGCGATAAGCGACGATCCGGCGGCTGCTCTGCAAATGTATACAAAGCTAGACCGCGCTCGGCACCATGGCGATGTGGTATGTGCCTCCCCCGAGTCGATTAAATCGATGATGCTAAAACTCGTCGAGCTGCTACACTCTCTGGACGAATCTTCTGACATTATTGAGTTGCCGCTGACTTCGGCGTCACAAAATATCAGGCGCTTGAGGCGTGTACTTGAAGACCGCTCGGATATGGCAGACGAACTGCACAAGACCCTCAGACTCTGGCAAAGTGGAATTCTAATTATGGATGAGGTCGATGTCCTACTGCACCCGCTGCGATCGGAGCTCAACTTCCCGATCGGTAACAAGTTCCCTATTGACCTTGCTGCCAATCGCTGGGAACTGCCCATATATTTGATTGACGCTGTTCTTGCGTCGCCAAACACCTCCAAAGACCCTACTGGCTTAATTCCACGACTGCACGCGGTATTGGATGATGGATATGCTGCTCACACGCTACAGCGCTTCCCACACCTGGTGTTACTAGACATGGAGTTCTATGAGGCCCGCATGCTACCGTTACTCTCGGAAGTCGCAATCGAATGGTTGCTGAAGTTGTTCCGTATGGGGAAAATGGAGGTATCTGCTGATCGAATCAAATATTATTTGGAGTGCCCTCGCGCAGAGCTTCATACGGATGCTACACTTCGCGCTGATATCGAGAACGGGCTGTCCGAATCATCTATTAAGCTACTCAACCTTGCGCGTGATTGGCTGCGTACAATCCTTCCACACGTGCTTTCTAAGATCAACCGTGTGTCCTATGGACTCCTAAGAGGAGAGCACCAAACGTCTGCAGCGTCAGGAAATAGTGGCGGTAACGCACATTCACGACTGATGCTGGCCGTACCATTCATCGGAAAAGACGTACCAAGTCGCTCGTCGGAGTTTGCCCACCCTGATGTGTTGATCGGGCTGACTATTCTCGCCTATCGCTACGAAGGTATTCGTGTATCCGACCTTGTGCGTATCGTATCGCAACTGAAGCAAGACTTTAGTCGACAGCTGGGACCACGCGACCAGCGTCCAGCTTGCGCCATGTTCAGGGAGTGGGTTCGTACCGGTCTTGCTGCGCTGTTGTCTGAAAAGCAAGAGGCGTCCGGTGGCGTTCTTCCTTTGCCTTTGTTCCAGCTTCGCGACTCGGCCCAGGTAGCGCGGTTGCACTTCCTCGTAGCCAAGCTTGCCGGTGTGGTATATTACTATGTCCGGCAACATGTCTTCCCGTCATGCATGAACTTCCAGAAGCTCAAGATTTCGGCGTGTGGCCATGAACTCGGCAGTAACTCTCTATTCGCAAAGCGTATCGGTTTTTCGGGAACGCCGTCGAACTTGTTACCCATGGACCTGGGTGAATGCTACTACGAACCGCGCAGCGACGGCAGCATTTTTGAAGCTTTAACCAACAAGCGCATTGTGTCTATCGAGCGCAAGGTAGAATGGACAGCGCGGAGCTTACTGTTGGATATTGCGCATGCCCAGCCGCCAGTGCACGCGCTCATTGACACGGGCGCACTGATCACAGGCTTTGACAACCAGGAGGTAGCAGCTTTCCTGCTGGCGGAACTACCACCTGAAATGGAAGGAGTTGTGTACTTGGATGAGGACGATCGACAAATGATCTTGTTGCGCGACCACAACGCACCCATGCCATTAGTGCAGTGCGGGCTGAGCCCAAGCAAGAGGTTTACATTTTATG
Organism: Phytophthora europaea; assembly: GCA_030463285.1. NCBI lineage: Eukaryota > Oomycota > Peronosporomycetes > Peronosporales > Peronosporaceae > Phytophthora > Phytophthora europaea. Next base: position 10,028 of record JAHQIV010001353.1, read on the forward strand.
ATCAAGTACACACGACAGGCATGGACATCAAACAGTGCGTTAACGCGCGTGCTGTTGTCACGCTTGGCAAGGATATGACCTTCCGCGATTACGCCCAAGGAGCTTATCGCATGCGCGGGATTGCTACGGGGCAGTCAATTTGTCTCTTCCTCATTCCTGAAGTTGAGAACCGCATCCGCCACGAGATGAAGCTTGCGCATGTTGAGTTGAGCACACAGGCCTCAGCGCAGCAACGTTTGGATGAGTTCCTCTTGCTAGTGCCAGCGTGGCTTCTCATTAACTCGATGCGCATGGAGTCAATGCAGCTTGTCCAGCTGTCGCTTCAAGAATTGTATAACACTTGGCGCAGGCGTGCACTTCACTCGTTGTTAGACGAAATCGCTGCAGCCACAGCGAAGGAAGCCTCCTTATCATCCCGGCTACGCCGTTTTATTGGTCGCGAAGACGATAGTGCCAAGGCTTGGCTACGCAAATGCATCGCAATATTCCGCGTGGAGATTTCCTATAACGTGGACGCGGTCGTGCCGACAAAGAAACAACTGTCTGATGTCATCGGGAAGTTAGTTGAAAGCCATGAGGAGTTCCTGAGGACAAATGAGGAAGCTGCGCGCGTCACCGCTGTAAAGCAACGGCTGGCACATTCATCGGGAAGTCAGCAGCAAATGCTAGCGGAGGATGGTTCAGAGCAAGGTGACCTGCGTCTCACAGCTGAGGTTGTCCACGAAAACGAGGCTGAAGCCGAAGAAGAAGCTGAAGAGGAGGCGGAGCAAGAGGAACAGAAGATGAGCGCTTTCACACGTGATGACGAACATCCAATCCCGTGGAGTGCCACTGTTCTAGTCCGGTCACCTGTAGGAGTTGCTGCATCCAATGTTGATGAAGAGATGAAGACCGCTGTGCAACAGCATCAAGAAGAAGAGGCGAACGTGTTCTACCCGTTCTCACAGTTCCAAGCCCACGCAGAGTGCCCGAAGATTGCCTTTCCACCGGAGTTGCTTATGCCTGGAAACTTTTTCAGGCGCCGATGGGTGGGTCTTGGCGAGCGACGCGTTAAGAATGTCGGCCTTATTCTTGAGTGGTCCCCACTTCTCCACCAAGAAGCCATGAAGACAGTTGTCCAACAGCTCTTCATGGCCATCATGTCTGCTGGAAGTGGTGGCAGTGCAAACGAAATTGCTGTAAAGGCTCTTCAGGCAGCTGCCGAAATGGCTACAACGAGTCCCAATGCGGTTTCTACTGCGGTGAAAGATGCCGTGGCAGTCACGACGGGCAAGATGCCAGTGTATTTGGCAACGTTGTCGCTTGCTGAGGGCGAGACAATCCGTCGTATGATCCACAAGAAGCACCCCGTGTTCCAGGTAAGCCAAGTGCAGTTGCGTACTAGCGAGGGCGAACTTGTCGAGAGCTCGTCCTTCTTCTCGTCATGGGCGCCGAAATCTACCGCAGCTACACTGAGTGACATGGCACCTCGTGAACGGACGATCGCCGTTGGCGTGCAGTGCCTGCGCTTTTTCAACAACGAGATGTACTACTTCCCGCACGAGCTCGAGTTGCTGTTGGAGGGTCTGGCCACCGTCCCCATTTCACTTCGGCACGAGTTCTTCGAGTGTCTGCTTCGACTTCGACGTCGCGAGCGTCATTTATGGGGCGACACGCCGCTGGCGAAGGTGTTTACAGCGCAGAGCGAGTGGCACTTGCTCACCGCACGAGCGCGTCTGCAGCAGTTCCAGCAGAGTCTGTTGCGAAAGCAGCGACAGTACCAGAAGAAGAAGGAGAAGGGCAAGGACCCGAAGCCGACCATGGCTGCGCTCCACCTGGCGGTGGCGCTGCGGCGCTTTGACGAAGACGAGGACAGTCGACTGAGCGCCGAAGAGGTCCACAAGTGCTTCGAAAGCTTCCAGCTCGGATTCTCGTCGAAGGAGCTGAACGAGATCATTGGACTCATCGCGGACGCTCGCTTCACGGACGGCGAAAAGGGACACGAGCAGGGAATTCCGATGGAGACGATTTGCGCGGCCTTTGGTATCTCCCGCGACGAAATGATGAGCGCGCTCCTGCGTGACGACCAAGAGAGTGCGCGATCGGCAGCGGGACTCGGTGCCGAGGTGTCGTGGGGTTGCCCCGTGTGCACGTACGTGAACGACGGCGCTGCGGACGCGTGCGGGGCCTGCAAC
>JAHQIV010001354.1:0-12193 GCA_030463285.1 Phytophthora europaea
CTCCGAGCTCTGGAAGTCACGTTATGATACTTTTTGTGCTTTGTTGTTGTTATTGTTATTTTTTATTATTTTTTTAGTTGTATGATGAAGCAGCGAACCAGGCTGTGGGGCTGGACTTGCCGGCATACGATGGACTGCTGACGGCTCTGCTGGACGCCAAGAGGGTGGAGGAGGCCACCGAGATCCTGAGAGAAGTACTGGGAGGGGGCGACGTGTGCCCCGTGGAGCTGACGTTCCTGCCCGTGCTGCTGGAGCTGGTCAAGGGCAGGGAGTACGACGACGCCACGGAGCTCATGAGACAGGGACAGACGCGCGGAGTGGAGTTCACGAGCGAGACGTTCCACCCGCTGCTGGTGCTGGCGGAAAGGGACGCGGCGTCCACCGACTCGCTGATCAAGTTCCTGCAGTTCGTCGAGGACACGTGGGAGGAGTACAAGGTGCGGAGTTCGGAGGGTGCAACGTTGTTTTTTTGTCTTTGAGAGTGACTGGGTTGTGGTTGTGTGCATGTGTAGGCTATTGACGACTTTGACCCGGAGGAGAACGACTTGGACGACCCAGAGAATCCTTTCCGTAGTCTGTAGTGGTTTTTTGGAGCGGAGCGAGACCAAGCGCTGGTCACATCGAAGAGGTGTTGCTACTTGTTGTTGTTGCAGCGTCCGCCTGCTACGCAATATATGGCTCAACGAGCAAGAAAGCGTGCACAAACGTTGGGTATCAACTATCACTGTTGGGGTTTATTGCAGAATCCGTGAAGATACACTGGGGCCTGAGCCAAGTCGTGAGGATGAGCCGGCTTTCGATCCTGGTATAAGTCGGCCGATCTTGGGCACGGCACGATTGCTCGCCATTCCTGGTTTCCTGACGTCAGGTAGAGAGCGCTGCGGCTGTCCTGGAGCTGTGCTATTGTTGCTGTTGTTGCTGGGTGTTTTAGGTCTCCGGCTCAGCGACTTGCTCTCCAGACACCCGACTCGTGCCTGCAGCTTCGAAATTGCTCCTTCGTACAACGCCTCCATCTGCTGGATCTGTACGGATAACCAGGTAAGACCTTAGCTGAGTGGTTTCAGTTGTCGGACGCATTTGTTGAACAGGTTTTGCGTACCGCTTCTTTGGGCACGAACTCTGTGTCAATTTGATCTTGTAGTTTTTCTCGTTGGGACTCGCCCTCCATCATCTGCCCGGAACAAGACACAAGACTGTCAGGACAAAGCTGGAGCCACCAAGCAAGCTAGGACAACTCAAAGAAACCTTGGCGTGAATCGTCTTGAGCTCCTTCTCCAAGGCCGCTACTCGAGACACAGCAGTATCTCGTTCCCGTTCACGATCCCGCTCTTCCTGTACAAGTTCGGCGATGCGTTCCGTGGTGTCCTCCTCCAGCTGAAAGTAGCGCAGCTTGAACTGTTTCAGCTCCTGCAGAGTGTGGAGCACTTGAGTTTTCTCGCCCGCCAATTCGCCTTCGACCTCGTGCCACTCCTGTGAGGCTTCCTGCGCTAGTCGCCTGTACGTTTCGATTTGCTGGTCGCACGCGCACTTCACTTGGGCTACGTCCTGAGCGTGACGCGCTACAAGTTGCAGAAGCCCCAGCTTCATGCGCTCCACATCGTCACCAGCATCTCCTTCGCCACCTGTTGAAGCCGCGGAGTGTCGGGTTGCTGTTTGTGCTGCTTCAAGCTCGAATTCCAAGTGCTGAACTCGAAGAAGCGCCTTTGTGAGCTTGTCTTCTGCGACAGCAGCTCGAGACTTTTCGTCACTGGCTGCAGACTCGGCTTGCTGCGAACGTTGCTGCTCCTCGTCAAGTGCCTGGCGCATCTCTTCATACAGAGTACGGTAGTCGAGCACTGACAGGGCTGAACGATGAGCTCGAACGGTGACCTGCATGGCGCGTTGACCGAACTGCAGCGTCTGGAGTGTCTCCGGTGCTTCCGAGACAGCGGGAGTGACTGTCACAACCAGAGCTGTCTTGGCGTTGCCACCTAGACTGGACTGCAGCAGTCGCGTGAGTTTGCTGTCCCGATACGGCACGTGATAACTCGCCTGGTTATGCTGCGACTGCTTGCTGAGCGCTGAGATGCAGTTTCCGAGGGCCGAAAGACTGAGGTTGATAGCCTTGAGCTCGCTGATATGACGACCATGCACACGAGCCTTCTTCACGCGCTCTGAGCCTGCAAGATCCACAAGATAAAGGTTGCTTAACCGGATGACAGGCTGCGTTGTGTCGGTCAAAGCACCGCTTGAAGATGACGGCGGCGCAAACTCCTTCCGCTCAACTCGAAGGATGAGAATGGCGTGGCTACGACTGGAGTGAGCGTTCATTTCGGTACTGGAGACGGCGCGGTTCGCGTTTCCTCTCCCCATGAGGCTCAAACAGTCCTCAACATTTGCAACATGAACCGCAGCGGCGCCGTCAATGTACACACCACGATCTGCATCTTCACGCACTAAGATGTTGCTGGGCAAGGTGTCAGGCTCCAGCAGGTCGAAGATTCGTTCGCAGTAGATCTGCACGAAGCTCAACGCGACGGTCGTCTTCGCGTGCGACCGGGTTTTCTCAGCGCGGTTGAAGATGTCTTCCAGTGCACGTGGAATGAGTCCGCGGTGGTCTCCGTGCACCAAGTCTCCTGGCCCAACCATCGTGTGCGTTTTGCCTGTCGCCGTCTGGCCGTACGCCAAGATGGTGCCATTGTATCCGGCCATCACGTCCTCCACGATGGGTGCAGCTACGCGCTCGTAGACGCTTTGCTGGTCGCAAGTCTCGTTGAGATGGCCGTCGAACTGGAAGAGCCGAGCCTCGCCGTGGGCTGCTGTGGGTGCCTGGAACGTGACACTGCGGCTGTCCGGCTGCATTGTGAGAGACGGCGTCAAGGACCCAGTGATTCGACGACCCTTTTCCGTGATGAACGTCGCTGGTTCATCGTCAGAGCTCTCGGGCGTTGAATCGGTGGCAGGTTGTTGTGTATCGCTGGCATCCAAGCGCTGACCGTCTTCACCGAAGTGCTGGCAGTACTCGTCGTAGCTCCACCCGTCACGTTCACGCTGAAGGAGAGGCCTCACACGACAGAAAACCTTCACCCGCTCTACAGCTCGAGCACCAGCTTTGTTGCTGACGGTACCAACATCCATTCTGTCTCGACACTGCTCAACCGGAGAAAAGCGAAGGCTCGGCTGGCTGCTGAGCGCACACCTGCCCATGCACGTGAGACTTGGCGAATCGACGAAACGACTCGACTATTTCAAACACGGCCGCCCCGACCTTGGAAAACGACCCGAATTTTTTCATGGCGTTTGTGCAAACGTGGACGTCATCCCGGATGCACTCGGCCTTCGATTGCAGCGAGCACCTTGGGTACGTGGAAATAGGCTTTCATTCTTTGCTTTCTGCAGTGAAGGCGTGTCCAGTTTCCAACATGGTACATGTCGACACATGTAGACAATGGCGTGTTTTTTTACACGAAATCAGCAACGCTGTCAATGGAGAATGATTTTCCATCATGGACGATATCAATGGACATATTCGTGCTGGGTAGTCACGCTGCCAGTCGCATGACATCATCACATTTGCTGTCAAGCAACTGATAATGCCTTATCAACCGAGGAGCCACATAGAAGTTCATTGGTGAGCAGGACAGGTCGAAGGAAATGGTCTAAACTTCGATAGGAATCTATAGGAGAAGATGCATCTGTGCGATTGATCTGTCTGCACCATTTTCGAGTACGAAATACCATTTTTCATGTGATAGATCCGTTGCGAAGCTTATTGGGGAGTACGTTGATGAACCAAGCTCAGTTTGTGGACGCAATCATCCTCATCGACCATGGATTGTACGAGGTGTTATTATACCGCGCTCGTCACAATAGTTTCCCGTTTCCCAAGCAGCGGTGGCGTCGGTGATGCTGACTGTGCCTTCGCTGCTTCGCAGCATGAAGTTGCTCATTGATGAAAAATATTCCCCACTGGCTATACCCAGCGCTATGACTGCATTTCCGTCTTCAGTTCAAACGCCTACCATAGTGGATTCACAGATTCGGTAGAGCTCACATGATCATGGATCGAAACCGTACAGGAGATTCCCTGCACTAGTCGTAAGCAAACGGCACATTCGTACTGTGTTGGGCAATTATAAACAAGGTGGGGTCTCAACTCGGTGCTTGGCCCTCCCTCAGTTTTAACTTCAACTAAACCTGCGCACTGCTGATTGTGCTAGCAACAACAGAGGTGACAAACATTCCATGTTGCGGGTGTCAGCTCCCTCGTGGCACACCAGCAAACAAACTACTTCAAGTACAAAGTTTTTTTTCCCGCTGCTACTCCACTTCTCATTCCGCTCCGTAACACGCAAGAGGCCCCAAATCATGGCAACTTTTCGGTTCATGGCAACAATTTGCCTATTGTGGAGCACCACCATGGGCATGGAGGTGTGGCTCTACAGTCACGGGAGCAACGGGAAGTTCACCATCGACACCATCCAGCGTTGCTACACGCTCAAGTCTCTGTGGAACGACCGAGCTGTTCGATCGACGTGGAAGAAGCTGCCGAAGCAGAGTGCAATCGTCTTCTACGAAGACGCTCGCTGCAGTGGCGACAGCATCACGAGCCGGAACACTCCGTCGGGAAGCTACTCGTTTGAAGACAGCGGCAAACTCAATAAGGAAGTGTCGTCGTTTATGGTTTACACGACCAGTGAGGACCCGTTCATGGGCAAGGTGGAGATCACGGCCGACGACCCTGGCTCGCTCTTCGACAAGGCGGAACTCAATGGTACCACAGGCAATCAATGAGGAATTGAGTCAGGAGTACAGAAGAAAACAATGCAAAATAAGGCATACTTGTTCTCGATTAAAAGGTGTTGGACTCATGCAAATCAATTTGCTTTGAATTCTCAGGATTTTCAAGTTTGGATTTCAGCAATACCAGCATTTAGGACGGATAAATAAAAATAATCGCGATTTCTATTTTATAGCATACCAAAAAGTACATGTGACTAATCTTATCATGATATTGGACCGATTCCCGTGGTCTATTTTCGTATAGATTTCGTGTCTAAGAAATCGTGTACAGATCTCGTACAGCCGCGGATCTAAATGTCTAGATTCGGTACAGATTAGAGGAGCCACTTTGAAGTTGAAGTGACCCTCACCCACGCACGTCAATTGCACTCCCTGGCAAGCCCCACCACTCAGCATCAATCATGGCACCTGCAAGCAAGCGCGGCGGGCCCATATGGACCGCAAGGCTACAGAGATTCCGATAATATGGCTTTGCTAACTATCATCGATGAACCACGTGGCTCGAACGAATGGAATGGGTCCGCCATTTGTACAATGGGCAACTTGCGGCAGTCGAGGGTCGTGATATACGCACCACAGAATCGCTCAAAAGTCGATAGCGCCACGTTCTCATGCAGGTGGCACCGAGTGGGAAGACTTGCTGCCCCGCCACCCGTGTTCTTGCGGTTGAAATTGGCCAAATAATTCTGCAAAAGGTCCATTACGTGACTGTGGAGGACGAGGCCAGCTTCGCCAAACGCAGCGTCATTTACTGGCAGGAGACAGAAGCAGTCTGACGAGGGCGTATTTACCATGTGGCGCGGATTCCGTGGCAAATCCGACCTCGTCAAACTGCTTCTGCCTCGCTGCCGCCGCTTGCGGATGGCCCCGCCCTGCGCCGCCATTGCGACGGCAGCGCTGGTAGACTCGTCGACGAACTCGTCTTCATTGTCCGCGTCCTGTAAGCTTTCAGTGATGGAGTTAGAATGATGTTCACCATTCTAGCCATGCCATCTACACATCTAGAAATCTGTCGAGTCGACGAGTCCGCCCTCGAGTTGTCTAGAAGTGGCCGTTTTATGGAAATCTGTACAAAATGACTGCGACAGATCCTACGGGAATCGGTCCATTCTCTCGTTTTTTTAAATGTTTTTTTTCACTCTCGCCGATCGAAGGCATGATCAGCAAGTTGACAGTAGCAAAGCATGCACATGTATAGGTAGGTGCAATGAAATACGTTTGTCTTGCTTTTAGTAGTTGAAGTAAAGGATTCCTGCAACTAGATCAAGCAAAGTGGACATGTACATGAACGAACTGCGATGCCAATTTAGCGTTTCTGGTGGTTTAGAAATCTCAGGCAGAACAAGGCAAGCACGCGAAGAGCCACAATATAGCAGAGGATGCAGATGAAGTGCGTCCAGATATCATCGTACTTGATGTTGTAGACTTTGTCGATATATCCCTTGACAGTAATTTCTCCAAGTGCCAGTGGCGCGTTTTCGAGCGCGTGACAACCAATTGACCGGTCCGAAGTCATGAACGGCGTCGAGGGTGTGAGTTCCTCCGAGCAGTCACCAAACAGGAGAGCAACTAAAACTGACAGCACGAATCGGTGAGGGGAGATATAGTAGCACCACTTGTACACACCGGGAATTGATGCAGCAGGGGGGTTGAAGCCAGAGAATAGCAGGAAGAAGGAATTAAACAGCACACCTGCAATCGTTGCCAGCTCGAGCGTTGGGGAGGCATACACGAGAAATTGGCCGAGAAACGTTTCCACCAGCACGAAGAGCGACACACTGATCCAGTAGAGCAAACCAGTTGAAATCGACGGAACGCCCACAATCGGGTAGAAAACAACTGAGAAGACCAAACCAACCGCGAACGCGTACGGAATCTCCACAAGTGTCGACCCCACAAAATACCAAAGTACACTGTACGTCTGAGAATCCCGCTCGCGGTAGTAGGCAGCGCGTTCTCGTGCCGTGAAAGGGAGAACACTGTTAAATGAAATGTTGCCTTGGTACAATGTTGTCATCAAGATCACACCCACGGTCGAATTCACCCCTTGATACGTTGTAAACACTGCACCCGCAAGTAGCAGACCGAACACCACGCCCAAACCCAACGCAGTTACAAGTCGGGTGAGGTTGTACGACGGTGTCCTCCAATATGTCGTGAAAAAGCGCTGGGTCAACGAGGAGAGCTGCAGCCCAGAGCTAGCAGCGCGTTTCTGTTTAAAATCGATCTCCAATACACGATCACATGCTGGTTTACCGATGCCTGGCTGATCAAGTTCACGCATGAGATCTCGATACTCCGTGCTTTGTTGAAAATGTTGCACGAAGTCAACATTTGAAGCTATTTGTCCATCCACCGATTCCGCGACACCAGCACCGATACACTCGAGCATCCAAGTGGCTGCATTTCGACCTTCAGGTAAACGAGAAATACCTGGAACCGCCTCGAAGTAGTCAATTAAATGGCCGCACTCGCGGTGATCTGGTGCCGTGTTGACCAGCTCGCCGAAGAAAACCATTTCACCACCACGTCGTAGCAGCAGCAAGTTGTCGAAGAGAAAGAACACGTGGGAAGAAGGTTGATGGATGGTGCACACGATGGTCCGTCCGGTGTTAGCCACTCTTCGTACGCCTTCCATGATGGTTTTGGCAGAGCGAGCATCCAACCCACTTGTTGGTTCGTCCAGGAAGAGTACGCTGGGCTGAGCTGTCAACTCGACGCCGATCGACAATCGTTTTAGCTGCTCCTGCGAGAGATTTCGAACCAGTTGGTCAGCATTTGAGCGTAAATCCAGGAGCTCCAAGCACTCCTCCACTGATGCACTCCTGGCTGCAATCGGGATATCGCTGTCTTGACGTAAAAGAGCGCTAAATGTGAGAGCTTCGCGTACTGTGGAGCCTTCTGAGTGAATATCTTGTTGTTCGCAGTACCCAGTGCATCGCCGTATCGCTCGCTCAGTGGCGGGGTAGCCATTCAGCAAAACCTCACCTCGAACTTTGTCCGCTGTCTTACGCCCAGCGATCACATCCATGAGTGTAGTTTTGCCAGCGCCTGAAGACCCCATTAACGCAGTCATTGTACCTGGAAGTGCATAACCGTTTATGCCCTGGAGCAAGTGAACAGACTCGCGCTTCACTTTTACCGAGTACCAAAGATTCACGAACGCCAACGTCACTGGCTTGAATTGGGGCTGAGCCGCGTGGATCGAGTACGTTGCGCTTGATTTTACTGGCGATGGCAATCCTGGTGCGGCAAGCTTGAAGTAATAGCCAGCTTCTCCGTCTTCATGCGAGTGCCGATGTTGCAGATGTAGTTGAAAGGGGTCTCTCTTCCTTGACGATACTTTTTTCTTGCTCAATCTGGATTCGTTTCCAGTTCGTGGCGAAGTATCAAAGCGTTTGTGATCGAGGATGTAGCTCGTTATCGCTACGAAGAGGACGTTGAACAGAATGAGATAGACTACGCCACCCCATATCCCCTCTTTGTCCGACGGCACGTCGTACTGGGACAGCAAATATTCACCTACAGTTGTGTTGAAATCCTGGCAGTAGTCTTTACCACCGTAGAGACACACGTTAAACTTTGACGATCGATATTGGCTCACAATCACTGACCGCACGCACCAAGCCACGGGATTGATCCAATACAGCCACGAAAAATAGTCGGGGATCTGAGCCATTGGCACGACAAAACCAGCAAAAACGCTGAAGAGAATATTCGACAGCGTCGCCAGTGGTTGAGCCACATCGAGAGTGGGGGAAAGTGCTGCCAGTGTCAAGAATGAAGCGCTCACAGCGATGCTGGATAAAATCATATTGAGCAGGAAAAGCAGGAATGGGCCGATTTCCGTGATAAACCCACACATCCAGTACACGAAGGATCCAAAGACAACGCATTCCCCAACGATGACAGGCAAAGCTGCTGCGAGGTACGCGATGGCGAAGGATATTGTCCGATAGAAATTAGCACGGCGTTGCTTGTAGTAAACCTCCCGTGCTTTGATGAACGTTGGGATCTCCGACAACTGCCCCATTGATAGAAAAACTGCAATCTGGTACACAATTCCCATCGTCACCTGCACGTTTGTGAGATCAACACGATAGAACGTGGTGCCATAAATGAGTCCACCCAGCACTGCCATTAGAGCTCGAACACAGAGAAACTTCTTGTTCCGAAGCGCGATCGTCACTTGTCTGCGGAGAAGTGTCAGCGAGCTGTTCCAGAGCGATTGTCGAAACTCTGGCGCCTTCATCAAGTGATAATCGGCAGTATATAACATCTCGCAGCTCCACGGACCCTCCAAAATTCTCATAATGTTGAAGAAAATTCGTGACTGCCGGTAATGACGCGCGAATTGACTCCCCAGGCGCGGCACTCGGCTTGACAACACACTTCCTGGTATCACAAACTCGTATTGACGTTGCTGATCGGTGCCGATATCCAAGAGGAAGTCGGCGACGTCAACATCCAAGGGGCACAACAAACCCAGCTTTTCAAAATTTGACAATACCAGCTTGCGAGGTCCGTGATAGATCACCTCGCCATTGCTAAGTAGCAGAACGTTATCAAAGAGCTCAAACACTTCAGGTGTGGGCTGTAGGAGGGCCATGACCACCGTCTTTCGCTGTTTCGTAGCGATCTCCCTCTGTCCAGACACAATGTCGAATGCAGTTGCACTGTCGAGGCCGGTGGTGACCTCATCCATGAAGGTCGCAAACTTCGTGCCAAACTCCATTTCACCAGTCGTCACACGTCTACGCTCACCACCAGACACTCCTCGACTCAAGTCGTTGCCGATCTTCGTATCCCGACAGGTTTTCAGTCCAAGTTGCTCGATGATCAAATTCGGGTAATTTTCACAAATTTCACGAAACTCCCCTTCACTTTGCTCAGGTGACGACGTTGGCTCACCACAACAAGCGTGAGCAAATTCCAAGGTCTCCTGCACTGTTAGCGATGGGAAATGTTGATCAGTTTGTGGCACGTAAGCGGCAAGTTGTGGCAACTTAAGGAGAATATTCCTCCGAGCCAGCCCATTGTACACGATATCCCCTTCCACTGTGACGGATTTGTCCATCGGGAGTTGGCCACTCAGCACCTTGAGAAGTGTCGATTTCCCCGACCCAGGCTGGCCCAGCACGAGGGTGAGTGTCCCCGGTTCGAAGACAGCGTTGACACGGTTCAGGATGTGCTTTCGCTTAGAAACCGTACGGGAAGTAACGCGACGCAGAGCTGACTCGATGCTGCTGGCAATGGACGGTAACTCCTGCGTCTTGGCCTCTTGGGTATTGACAACTACAGACAACTCTTTGCATCGGATTTCCATCTTCGGCAAGTCGCTGTGAGCTGGCGGTAAGTTTGTCACTTGCGCACTTGAACGCAGAATTGTTATCGTGAATCAAAGTATGGTGGAAGTTGAAAAATGAACGTGGACTACAACGAATCGATGGTAGATGATGCCAGCTATTTTGTGTGGCCGCCCAACCCAACATTTTTTTTTTTTCACTTGATAGGCAACACGTGGGTGTCCCCTCCCTTGTTGCAAGGTCGATTATTTGAAGTACTTTTCATTGTTCATTCCACAATGAAGTCCACGCTGCTGGTAGCATAATCGTTGGCAGTCGTCGATGGCAAGATGCATCTGTATTTCAACAACCGCTTCATGGAGTTCGGCTTCGACCACACGCAGCGTTGCTACACCATTTCCCCACTGTTGGGACGACCACAGTAAGGACTCCGAGTGGAGCGGGATCCCGAATCCAGGGCAAATTGTCTGGTTCGAGGACCGGTACTGCGCTGGAGACTCCATCGCCAGAGCCTCCTCGAAGGGGTCCGTCAACTTTGAAGGCACGAAACTCTACAACAAGGTGTCGTCTTTCATGGTGCTGCAGGACGGCGTGTACCCGACGGACGGTAAGAGCAGCTCAATCAATACGACCGCATGCCAATGTGTTTTCGTACAACGGGTCACTGGCAGCTTGAACAGCCAGAACAACGATGCACGGCCATAGTAAATTCTGTGAATACGAATATAATTATTAGTTCACCAACAAGCTACCTAAAGCTCGACGCCATTTCATTTTTTCGCCTCGAGTCACAGCTCCATAGCCCATCCATAACGGTGTTATATGGCCCATGGAACACCGTTATGGATGGTGTCGCCATCCAGCACAGCCAGCTCAGTACGGGCCCTTCCCGTTTAACGAGGCGACAGGCCGCCTATGAAACTTTTGACAGCGACAGTCAAGGCTGTTGCTCACCAAAGTCCCGTCCGCTCATCGCGCACCGAAAGCCACGGATGTTCCAAACGTGATGTCTTTGCTACGAGTTACGTTGATCCAATGGCTGAAAGACCGCCGCAACTACAAACTTCCGTGCTCAACTCCAAGTCCCCCGTTCGGATTATCAGACTGCACCCTTCGCAATAATAGAGAGCGCAGCGCCAGCAGTTTCTGCGCTCATGGTCAACAGCACCTGGCTGAAAACAGCCGCCCTCAAGCGGAATAATAACTTACATGTGAGTGCAGCTGAAGCGCTGTACATGTAGCCATCTCAGGTCTGTGATCGTCTCGTCGACATGGTCCTGCCCTTCAACCAAGCAAGTGTGAGCGCGCTGCAAGACGCACGCAGCTACATGTACAGTACAGTCCAAATATCCATACTCCTCGTCCGAGCCATTCTCTCCGCTGTGAACCACCCGGCGAGCGAGCACATACTGGAGCGAATCCCGCAGCCGTATAAACCCCAGACCCAGGAATAGACATGCAAAAAAGAGCCATCTGGGCGTCACAGACGAGTCGCTGGGTCACCCAGACTCATGGTCTGTGCGAGCCCCCCCCCACCTCGCACAGATGGTCTGTGCCAGGAGTAGCCTGGAATAGGCTGTTACTAGTAAATCATATATATCTGGCAAACCCTAGCCCTTGGCACCGAAAACCTCGGGAAATGGATGCTCGGCCTCATTGCGGGCTCAGAATGATGGTCCTTCCAAATATTGCTGCGGGTGGCAGCTGACTTCCTAAACTCTTTCTAAACTTAGAATTATCGAGCACAGACTGCTGCGGGAATCGCTCCACTTTATCTCACGTCACATGCTCCTACCCTAATACCTGCACTCGCATCGGGCATGTTTGCACCAAGCAGCGCCGGGCTTTTCTGACGGGTTTTGGCTTCAGAGGGTGAAAAAGAAAAACCAGCCGCCCCGATACTAACGCACTTCCAGCAGCGTCCATCAAGCAGTCAGACCCCGAGTGTATCTCGTTCCCCATGACACACGACTTGCGGCGGCAATTAGCCGCCTCTTCCTCTGACGGGTCGGACTTCCCGTACGCCATCGTCATCGGCGCCGCCGTGGGGGTCCTGGCCGTGCTGCTCGTCGCCGCGGGGCTCTTGTGCTACTGCCGGGAGCGCC
>JAHQIV010001355.1:0-12186 GCA_030463285.1 Phytophthora europaea
GTCTGCAAGCGCGGTGTTCATCATCTGTGCAGCAACGAGCTGTATGATTCCGGCAATCTCTCCTAGCGCTTTTGCAGTGCATCCTGTGTTTACAAGTGGAAGACCATCATTTCAGCTGCTTCGACGCCTGCAGCGAGTGAGATCGCTTCTCAAGAAGCAGGCGACCCAAATTCTCAAGCTTCGTTGCCTCCGCTGGGTCAACCGTCCGATCCTGAAAGCCCCGTGTCCTCAGCGCCCTCAGTGGCGTCCGTGGTAGACTTAACCATGGATTCGTCTGGTGTTGACGCCTTTGGGATCCCATTGGAGATTCTTCACTACAGCAGGCAGCCGCTACGACGTGTGGGACATCATGCATCGTTTGGCTACGCCACACCCATCAAAAGACAACGAAGAAGCCACTCATTTTGCCTTCTGTGTGCCCAAGAGAAGTCGTGTAAGCCGTATGCTTCCCCCAAGGTGTGGTGAGGTGCAGGCAACTTCCCAGCGTCCAGAACAAACCTTGAGCAAACTTGAATCGCCAAACGTAAGGTCTAAGCTCGGAGGGGATCAAAGTCTTAGAGTCTCAGCTGAAATATCTCAGCTGGACTCGACGAAGACTCGGTCGAGACCTCCAAGCTCGAACCCTTGGTCCGACGCGGCGTGTGCGCCTCCCTTGCGATCCCCTTGACCGTTCTTGCTGGAGCTACGCTTTGGGCCCAGACGTCAGCCAGCCACGGCAACCTTGATTCCAGTCCAGTTGTCTTAAGATGTCTCCAAACGAAGCCGGCTCCCCACTCAACAGGCCTTCGTCTGCACGTGTCCTGACCCAATCTGTCCCGGGTTTTCTTCAACGTAGACACGATACTCCACAATACACTCAACACACGACTTGTCTGCTTCCTCCAAGACCACAAACCTGGTCTTCCTTGCTTCTTCACTTCCTCCAAGCGGCTCCAGCTGAGAGCCGCTTACACAGGTCTTCACTCGCCCCCCGACCTAGGGTGGCTCCGAGAATTTGCTCGGGTTGAGCCTGTCTTGATCCAGGGTTCTCGCCTCTGCGCCCTGGGACTTCCGCGCACCACGTCTTGACGTAGACGAAACGGCCGAGCTGAGAATCACTATTCCAGGCTCAGCGCCACATTCAGTCAGGCGTTTGGGTGGGCATTTGCATAGAGAATCAGTCAGGTTGTTGCAATTCAGTCAGGTGCCAAATATAGAAACAGTCAGACATTTAGTAGTAACCCAGTAGTAACTGGCTCACCTATATATGTATATTATATTTATGTGTTGCCCGAGTGGAGCCCAAGTAGAGTAGATAAATCATTTATCAAGGTGATATTTGGTTTCACCGTTAGATAATATTGACCGGATACTATCTATCATGGGTAGTTTGTCCTAATGTTCAGCGGATGGGTCAGCATACTATTATAATAGCTTTATGATAGAGGTTATTAGATATTACGGGGGTACAACGTATGTATTTTACGAATAACTAACATCGGATTACAGAATATATTCACTATGTTAGTATTATACCCCCCATTGGGACTCTGGATATAAAATCCAGAGAATTAGGATTATCCACCAATCAGATGGTGGTTGAAGTGGACTTTGGATTCTGCCTATTACTATTATCGACCCATGCGAGCTCTAAGCGTTGTCTTCGCCTTGGCGACGGCCCTGGCCCGGCTCAAGTATCTGCCGCTAGCGCAAGACGTCGCGTGGTTCACGTCGCCTGAGCGCGCGGCCTGGAGCACCGCCGAGTCTCCGTCTGTGTGCGTGCTCGACGCCTTCCACTTCGGCGTCCAGTTCACTGCCCCTACGAGGGCTCAATACAGAGATCAAGACACTTTCAAGTGGCAATTAGTCGCCAACAAGGTGGGAGGGTGGGAAAATGGGGCTGTTGTAGCCTCCGGACTGCTAAAAGTGACCTTATTGGACTCAAACGACCCAAAAGAAGAGGAATTTGGGCAAGAAATGGGACATAATGGCATCAAATGTGAGTTTGACCCACAGTACTGCACTCCCAAGCTCGTGAACATTCGGCTGCCGGGCGTTGACCCCGAGAATGAAGATGGACCTTCGCTGAAGAAAGATCACGTGATGGAGCTGGAGTTCCAGCAGCCCACGAATCGACCGGATGCGAGTTCTAAGGAGCTGATTGATCAGTTGGTGGTTTTCACGGAATATATTGGAGATGAACTGGTTGGGACCTGGACGGACGATGGACGAGTGCTGGTTATTCAGGTTGTGCAGATCGATGAAGAGAAGGTGAAGCCTGTAAAGCAGTTGATGCAGGGGTTGCTACGGACAGGGCTTTATCTGAAAGAAAGCAATGTTCGAGTTGATGAAATAGGGACATTTGAAGGAGTGCAAAGCTTACGGATTGAACCGCCTGGAGCGTACTTGATACGAGTTCTGATTGCTGATGAGATTGCATTTTGGTCGCCCGAGGTCTCGGTTCAACCGTGTGATGCGTCGTATATCGTTGTGGATCCAAGGCGAGCTTCGCAAGATATTTCGATTGATGCTAGCGAGAAAATAGATGCTATACGGGACACGACTCCTAGCTTTGCGATTGATGGAGTGTCGACGCATGGTGGAAAGGAAGGATTCGTGTTGCCGCATGATGCTGTTCGTATGGAGATGGCAGGATCCTGGAGTTTGAGCATTTGGGTATTCTTGACCGAAGATTCAACAGGTAGCTTTAGGACCCTCTTCTTTAACGGAGATGGTCGGCATGAACAGCGTACACCGTCAGCATGGTGGATGCCCGATGAACGTCGGTTAGTACTGCGCGTAAGCACAAGCAGTAGCGCTGACATTGGTTTCGACAGTGGTGAAGAGCTTCCACTTAACCGCTGGATCCACATGGGGTTTACATTTCTAAATTGCACCGGTGAAAGTGATGTGACAGAAGAATCTCAAATACCTAGCGCATGTCCACGAAATCAGACGCTTGAAGATAGTTGGGTGTACTCGTATGCCTTCTATGTAAACGGGCTACTCGACACAGAAGGTCACATCCACGACCCTGTTGTCGCAAACAATGGACCCTTGCAAATTGGCAAAGGGCCGTGGACTGATGGGATGAAGGGTTTCTCAAGTAACTTGAAGATTTTTCCGGTGCCTATTTCCTCTGAGCAGATGCGTAAGATGTATTTCGCGGAACGTCACATTCACGAAAATCATGCTAACTGTGAAAGCGTTGAAATCGACAACGTCCACGCCGCAGCAGCCGCGCAGATATCCTATTTATCCCAGTGCCTAAAGTTCGAAAGAGACGACTCGGGCGCATTGAACGACAACAGTGTAGAGTCTGAAAACCATCGTAACATTGTGGAGTTTCAAGCAGCAGCATTTGAAAAAGCTGTCGCTGCCCGCGAATCATGCGACTCGAATGCCTGGGACCTCGTCGTTGAAGCTGCAGATCTAGGCCACGCAACTGCGTGCCGGGATGTGGGTGAGACATACTTGTATGGATCATATGTAGCTCAAGAGCACTGCCCAGCACCGGTGTCAGTTCAGCAGAACGTTGGGCTTGCAGGATACTTTCTCGAGAAGGCCTTTAACAGCAATGCCCTCAGTGCTGGTAAGGCACTCGCGCTCCTTGTAGATGTGGCCGGGGGTAGGAACAATTCTGAAGTCGCTCGCTTCGAGCCGTTCACTACCGGTCTTCTTCATTTTGCTGCCGCTGGGGGTGAGAAGGACGCGTTTGCTGTACTAGGTCGCAGGTACCACCAAGATGTTGAGCGCAGTAATCATGGACTGGAGATTGCAGTATATCACTATTTTCACGCTGCTGTGGAAGCGGCAGCTGAATTTCACCAGCTCGGAAAGCAACCCCTGCACGAGATGGCACGTCTCTATGACTCGTTTGAAAGGGACGTCACCGTTGGCGAGCGTGGAGATGACGATGAGTTAATACAGTTCCAGAAGATGCGTGCGGACAAAGAGGCAGATGTTGGGGCGATGGCAGCTATGGGGGATTTGTACTATTGGGGGGCACATGGTATTCCGCGTGACCATGCGCAGGCATATAACTACTTTAGCCGAGCAGCTCAAGCTGGAGACGTAAACTCGCAGTCAGCAACCGCAGGGATGTTGCTGAAAGGTGAAGGAACTGCTCAGGACAATGTTACTGCTATCAAATGGTACGAAAAAGCTGCTGAGAAGAATCACACCCGAGCACTCAATGGATTGGGCTTCATCCACTTCCATGGTAGTGGTGGAGTTCCGGAGAACAAGTCACTTGCTCTAAAGTACTTCGAGCGTGCTGCGGAAAATCAAGAAGACGGAGATAGTGTTTTCAACGCTGGATATTGTCATGCGATAGGGCTTGGTACGAATGTGAACGTCAGTCGCGCGATGGAGTTCTATGATTTGGCTGCAAGAAAGTTCGGACATTTTGATGCCATCTTCGAAGTGGGGAAGATTTTGATGAAAGGGGTCCAGGGCGTAGTGCCACGCGATACAAAGAAGGCGTTGCAGTATTTGAAGGCAGCATCAGATGGGGGGCAATGGGGACGAGCAGTGAGGACGGGATTTAACCTGTATACTAACGGACAGTTCGATCGTGCTGCAGTTTCATATCACGAAGCCCGCGAGCTTGGGTACCCCGTGGCAACCAGCAATTTGGCGTTTCTCTATGACCAGCGGCTGCTGCATTCAGGAGACGTAGCAAGTGAGCGGCGAGCTCTGAAGTATTTGTCATTGGCGAGCGAAGAGAACGGAGACAGACAGACTCTCGTGCGCATTGGTGATTACCATTATTACGGTCTTGCTGGCTTGCGAAAGGACCCACAGACTGCTATTCGATGGTACAGCCGTGCAAGCGCTGCTGGTGTTGAGGCGGGAGCATACAATGTCGGCCACATGTACGAATTCGGCGATGGTGTTGAGGTGAACCTGAACCGAGCGCGCAGATACTATGACCGCGTGTTGGAGCTATCCTCCGGCTCGGCCGAGATTCAGCTGGCTATTAGATTTGCCTTGGCTAGACTTGCTCTTCGGCAATGGCTGCAAGGAACTCCTTTTGAGACGCTGCTTGGTTTCAATAGTTCATTAGGCACGGGTACGGACACAAACATAACCGCAACAGATTCGACATCGATGCTTGACGCAGCAACACGCTCCTTGGACAGCAAAATCTATGCGATTATCTCCACAGCAGCAATCATTATTCTCTCGATTGGCGTGTGGTATTTTCACAGCACAGGGTGATAAAGGCTTACTTGATTTCCGGTGACTAGACGAGCGATTAATTCCCCATACTTGCGTTAACTAAATTCAACGAGCACTGGTGCGAGCAGCCCGTTGGGCATACTGTTTCGTGAGCAAACCATTCTGTCAGGTGGTCCAAGTGACCGCCATGCGCACACACGGGACACCAAACGTAGAGACCTCGGACTGGCAATTGGCTACATCAGACAAGCAAATACCACATCAGAATGCTTCCGGCTCAAAACCAACATTAAACCAGGTGCTTACCAGATGGAGCAGAGTGTGGCAGCGTTGCTGCAACTTGTACATAAAGAAACCGGCACACCAAGCTCGCTAGGCCCTGACGACTCCAGCGGCTTGGAACATCTCGCACAATTGAAATACACGCTAGTGGATTTCTGTATCGGATCGAAACAAGAGGAATATCAGCATCACCAAACATCACGCAAAGTATTGTTCCAGACAGCGTTATGTCCTGGGCGTACCATATTCATTTGCCGGATCGACTGATCTGAGCAATTTGCAACCAGCTCGTTTGCTGTCGTGTAAATTCGAAGTTGGTGGAGAAGGTCTATGTAGTGCATGTAGATGTGCTGCAACCACGCCTTGCCCATAACCTTTTCGACGCTTGTCACTTTCCCCACAGTAACAGCGATAGCGACACACGACTGCAAGTCGCCAATTTCCGTGTAATACTCCAGCAATTCCTTCAGTACATCATCACGTAGATGACCTAGATCACCCACGACGGCACTTCCGTTCATGATCGTTGACGAATTGCCCCGCACACTTGTTACTCCAGCCGCACCATTGCGATCCCCACCTTCACGTCCGTTCTCGTTGGCAAGTCTTCCACTAGGATCATACGGGTATGGGTCGAAACCTTCCATAGCTTGCGGGTTTACGTGGTCAAGCTGCTCAAGTAGCATTGTAGTCTCACTCGCATTGTTGTGACTATGGTTCGCGTGGCTATGGCCACCATTCTCAAATTCACCAACACCTTGGTCATCATCTCTCCGCAAGAAATCACCCATGTGATCATCGTGATTACTGTCGCTTCGAGACCGCTCATGGTTGTCCTCATCATCTTCTCCATCCATAGGCATCCCTACTTGACTTTCTTCGGAGCTGAAACCCTCTTCTGGATAACGTCGGTCGGCCTTCAGTTTGCCTCCTCCCCTCTCACTGTGTTTTGACTTTGCGGTATCAGCTTCCTCATTTGCGTAGAGAACCTCAAGAATACGCCACATTTGACACAAGTGCGAATTTCCCGTCACGAACGCCGCCAAAGCGTTATGGGCACACATCTGTGCGAAGCTTACTCCACTCTTTCCTGCAGCAGGATCAGCACTGTTTCCAGCTCCATTTGAACCACTGGCACTACTTTTACTTGAGTTAGCCCCATCAGGATAAAACAGGTAGTGCTTGGCCAGGAATCGGAATGTGTGCTCATCAAAACCGAAGGACTCCTTCAGGTACTGGCCTTGCTCAAATTGAGCACGCATAGCCTCAACTTGCCTCCCCGCTTGAACGTACTCACTCTCATCGCCCAGGAAGATTTTTTCGAGCTGACTGGTTTTGTTAACATTTTGCATCGTCACAAGCGCAACCAACGCACGAGGCACACCCGAACCGGACATCATCGGGGTTAATGGCGACGCAGATACCAGCGACGCTGAAGCATTTGACACAGAAACGAAGTTTCCATCCGACAGCGCGTTTCCTCCTGTTCCATTGCCGTTGCTTCCTTGCATCGACAGCACATTTGGTTGAGAGGAAGACGCAGGGCCCGCACCCCTAGCGATTCCCCCAGATCCCACTCCGCTTGCTGCATTAAGACTGCTACTACCCCCTGCAGATTTGAAACTCGCTCCTGTAGTTGGCCCCCCGTTGGATAGGCTCGTCAAGTTTGCGGTGCTACCGCCCGACCTGTTTAGTCCCTTCGGCGCTAGAGGCGGTTGCTGAGACGCTCCACTGAATGACCAAGAAGTGGTGCGCGCTGGTGGGTGCTCCTGAGGTATGGCCGCACCAACCTCTTCGGGGCTCCCAGAACTGCCGTGATAAGGGCTTTGTGACATGGTAAGTGATCCACTTCCAGGTTTCCGGTCACCATTTGAAGGCCCAAGAGTTGGGGAGGATGCGGAAACCCCCGCAACCGTAAAAAGTGAGCTGCCTAAGCTGAAATGGCGGTGAATCTTCAGAGATGAACACGAACGATCTACAAGCACAGAAAAAATATCAGCTTCGATCCCCCGACATCAATACCAGAAAAATACGTTTCGTACCAATGTAATCGTGGGAAAAGGCGACCTGTCCCTTAGAGTTTAGTGCAAGAGCTGTGGTCGGCAGCGATTGATGCGGCTTGAACGAGTCTGCGAGTGAGTGCAACTTGAGAGTACCATCCTTAGAACAAGCAAGCATGTGCTGCCAGTAATCATGCCCTTCCCAATCGCCAGGAATCTCGGGCTGACCAAAGTTCGGCGACACGGGCGTATCCATCCACGAAATTCCCGATGCGATGTCCGAGTGGCCTTTCATGGATGCAACTGGGATAAACGGCCGCTTCGTATCCCACACGTGAATGCTGTTGTCCATCAGCGAGGCACTGGTGGCAATGTGCGTGACACAAGTTGGCCGCCAAGCCACACGACCGACGCTCGCAATCGTCTGAATTGTTTGCTTCGGTTGTCGGACATCGCTGAGCTCCCAAATCTTGACATAGCGATCGCGTCCACCAGACGCTAGTACATTGGCATCAGTCGGATGCCAGTCAATACTTAGCACCAAGCCTTTATGCGCCGTGAACTTGAGCTCCGGCTGTGTGTTCTTGCGCATATCCCAGACCTGCACGATGCCATTTTCAAAAGCAGCAGCAAACTTGTTGGGGTGGAACGGACTCGCTCGCACGTCACGCACACTCTCGGACTTTGGCTGGTACGTCGACACCACTTTGCCACCTCTCTTGTCCTGCATAAGTAAAACATCATCAACTCGATCAACCTCTAAGAACTCCCCTGCAAAAAAAACTAGCACACTCAGTACCCAAAGCTTGACAGTTCCATCTTGAGACCCACTAATAAGCACGTTCCAGTCCGTCGTGTGCCAGCAGATGCGGTTCACTGCTCGTCGATGTCCATTCAACACACGCTCTACCAAAAACAAAACAAAAAAATAAAAAAAATATCTCCCACCGAAAATAATTTAAAAACAACTAATGCTCTACCTTGCACGTGTTTGTATCCTTCCCGCTCCAAGTTCCAGATGACCACCGCGCCATTCGTCGCCGCCGTGGCCAACAAATAGTCGGATTCTAAGCTCAAATCCACACACAAAAAGTATCAACGGACCAATTCCAACTCGTAGCAATCAATCGCCTTCGCCACGTACGCGGGTGCCAGCGGATGTCGTTGGTGCTGAAGTTGAGGCTGGGCTTGCCCGCCACGCGCAGGTTGCGCTTCTCCGAGAAGCCCGCGGCCTCGAGCGCCACCACCTTGAGCACTGCCACAACACCAGCGCCATATCGTCAGCTTTCGGGCCAATCAGAGCGCGCGCGCGACGCAGCGGACCATCTCGTCCGCCCACGGCGATCAGGCGGTTGTTCGGGGACGTCGACAGCGCGTTGAGCGGCCCGTTGAAGTCCATCGACGCGCGCACGCTCCGCTGCTCCATCATGGCGGAGTGCGGAAGTGATACTGGCATGAATTTCAGCCAATCCCAGCCTAAGAGATGGAACTCGCGGCGGATTGGCGGAAATGAAAGATACATGTAGCCATCTTTGCACAATGTAGCCATGTTTGTGGCAACTTCAAGTAGCATGGCTCAGCGCCCTGGTAGGCGTCTGATAGGCGTCAGCGACAGCGGCGACGGCAGCTGCTGCAACTGCAGCTGAAGCCGATGCATCCATCTCTGTTGCGTGCTTCTCAATACCGGTGCTGACTGAATCTGTACCCCGGTTCAATCGCGGCCGTTACTCGGCGAGCGGCGACGATGCATATCGCTTGGTGGGAGAAGACTGTCTGCGAAGGAGCGCAAGGCTCGGATCGCGCTCGTCTTGTGTGAACGTAAGAAATTTCGAACGAGAACGGACGAACACCCGCCAAACCAAACGGATTCCAGACGCCACTTTTCCACTCGGCAGCTCGCACGCACATCAGCCAAAGTCAAGTCAAGACAGTCAAAGTCAAAGCCATGGGGATCTGCCGCAGCTCGTGCGCCAACACCAGCAGCCTCGAGTACTACGACGCGTGGGGGCACCAGGTCTGTATTGTCGCGGTTGAAATTTGTGTGCTGTCACTGACGTCTCCTCTCCTCAGCCAATTCGCCGGCCGTACAGACCTGGAGGCTACAGTGGCAGTGACTGCCGTCCCAAAGCCGACACCAAGCTCTGGATGTGCGAGCACGGCTGCTGCTCCATCCGCTGGAAGCTCGACTATGCCGGTACGGGGTCTCGCACACTGCGCCAACTATCGAACAGTGCTGACGCTGTGACTTTACTTTATCCTATTGTAGAGTTTCAGAACTACTTCAAGTACGTCGAGGTGTCGCCCTATGTGGTGCTGCAGGACAAGACCCAGCAGTGCGACTGCGTCATGTGCCGCGGGATGGCTGAGGCCTCGCCGCCGCAGAAGCGGTGGATAGACCCGTTCGTGCTCAAGCGAGAGAGCAACTCGCCCACGGACGGATCGCTCACGGACGACGAGCCCGAGAGACCCGAGAGTCCGAGACCATGACATCAACAGCCAGCCAGCGCACACCTCCACAGAACATCACGGGACCTGTATTCACTACGCTCACTTAGCTTGTACTTTTCAATTTAACGCAACGCGTATATATTCACCATTCCGCTGCAAAACTGGTTTCCAATGTCAGTGGCATGCCACTTCAGACTCGGAGCGTGGAGATTCGCGGCGAATCTGTTGGCGGTGGCGGTGCCTGACGGGATGAATGGTGACGGCCGTCGCGGTTGCAAGCGCCGTTGCAACTTTTGAAACGCTGCGATCGCGCACGCCACCTCGCCGAAAGATGCTTCCGATCTTGCTCATGAAGGGGCGTCTGAAGTGACATCCCACGCCGTCGACGTGGTCTCCACGGAGCTTGACACGTTCAGCTTTTGCTCGGTGGGAATCCACGTTCGATTCCGTTGGCTTGACACCGACAGCGTCGCTATTCACGTCGAGCCTCTCGTGTCAGCACGCTGCCTTGGCGACGACCAAAGGGATCTTCGCTTTGGCCTATAGACTCGTATCCGAAACGGGGTATCCGATGAATAATCCGACAGCTCCCCCTGTTCGCCTTGCCACCTGCCAGCATCTCCAAAGCACCACGACTGCCAACGAACTAGATCCACGAAACAGCGGCAATAAATATATTGACGCGCCGCTATTCGGCCTCCGCACCGCCCGCCAAACGAGACGAGCTCGGTTCGTGACTTCGACGTCAATCTCCACCTGCTTCCCTTCACTGTGCCCTCACTTTCTGCCATCGAAAATGTCCTCGGAAGGCCGACCTTCCCTGTCTTCTCACTCGTCTCCTCTCGCCTCTTGCTCTCCGCCACCTGCCCACCGCGATCCGTTATGTATATCAAAAGCCAAAAAGCACACGCATCATTTCGCCACCGATAGGCTACAAACGTCACCGCCGCCACTCACACCGACACGGAACGCGCGAGTACAGCCACCTGCTCCTGCAGTCTTGTCTCCATCTGCGCGTGGGCACTTTCAGCTGCCTCCTGGTCCTTGGTAAGCTTCGCCTGCCACTTCTCGATGCCCTCCAGCTTCTGGATCACCAGTCGCTGCAACAAAATGAGGACATTTTCAGCCGCGTGCAGGTTGCGCATCCCTTCGATCGAGAGCGCGCTGTGCGGGTCGTAATGTGTCCGCGAGCGCCGAGCAAAGTCTGACACGGGCTGCGGGAATTTGGGGGGACGTACATGGGTCAACTCCGCAGCGAACGCATCGTACTTGCGTCGTGCCTCCGGTTGAATCACATGACACGCTTGCTCAACCAGATGTCCGGCCTCCACTGCCAGAGGATACGAGCTGACAGCGAACTCGCGGATGCTGCCCGAGTAGTTCGGTGACACAACAGCAGCCAGTGCAACTCGCAGCAGGTGCAGCGCCTTGCGGTACAACTCCTCGACACGGTCCGCCTGCTTCTTTACACTTGCCACTGCCTTGATCTCGCTGGAAAAACTCGCAATGCGCGCGTGCAGGTCCAGCACATGGGGCATGTCCACTGTTTGGAACAGGTCGTTCAGGATATCCTCCTTCTCCCTCTCCAGCATCAGCAGCTCCTCTTGGGCATCCTCCCAGCCCGAGCTCATTCTCAGCGTCGGCAGGGGTCCGCTGCTCTCACTGCCGCTCACATCGCGCGTCTCGTCCAAGCTGCTGAGTCTCGTGACACTCATGCTGAAGACGCTGTTGCCCGTGTTGGCAAAGCTGCTGCCGCCAAAGTTGTTGGCGCTGGCGAAGCTGTTGGCGCCGCCTCCATGCACGTTGCTGACGTTCACCACGGCCGTGCCGTTCCGCGTGATCGTGCCCAGCATCGTGGAGGACAGCGCCGTGCTCTGTCTCTCCAACCTCTGGAGCTCCTCGTCCACGAGCACGGACTCGCTGAGCTTCTCGCAGAGCTTGGTGCGCAGCTTGGCCATCTTGGCGGTCTTGTTGATGGTGAACACGCGACGGAATCCGCCGCGCTCCTGCTTCTCCATCTTGTCCAGCAGCTCCTTCTGTGCGTGGATCATCTGGGCCGAGCTCTTCTTGGCCTGGCGCAGCTCGCTCTTGACCTGGTTGGCACTCACGACGTCGCCCGCGGCCGAGTACTGCTGCTCCATCTGCGACGCGCGCACGATGCGCTCGATCTCCTGGTTCACCTGCTCGTACTTGTGGAGCAGCCGCCGGTCCAGCACCACGTCGCTGGTGTTGAGCGTCGGGGGCAGCGACGAGCGCATGTGATTGTCCGTCTCGGCGCGGCGGCGGCCATTCA